>JAJJWW010002406.1:0-100285 GCA_023531295.1 Papaver armeniacum
AATTGCATTCAACATTTCATCTATTTCACACCATCTAAACTCCAGAGCAATTCCTTCACCATCTCAGTCATACCATCTGCTGTCATTCAACTCCACAATACTTCCATTTTTGGAGTTTAAATTGTTGATCTGCTCACAACTAACCCTCAAGCTTTCTGTTCCATGATAACCACCAGCAAGTACACCATATTCTTCACAACACCACCTGCTTATCTTGTTTCAGCTGCACCGGATCCAAATCAACACTTGCACTCATCTCAGTATCCATAAGCTATTTCATTCCATACCCAACTGCAGTTGTAACTCTTATAAGTTCATCTCAACACCAGCTCACAGAATCATCTCTGGCATCAACACATATTTAACACAAATCCAACCACCAAGTCCTAACATTCATCTAAACATCAAATAACCATGACTCAACTCATGACCACTAATGTCAGCTGCTGCTTCAACCCATTCAACTGCAATTGAACCTTCTCGGAACTGGCTACATATTCTAGCCAGATCTCAGTAATAATCATCACCAGCATAGGCATCTTAGTTCTTCTCAGCTCAAGAACTTCTCAGCACTACTGATTATTCGAATCTCATCATCAAATCCATAGTAACAACATCAGATCAATGCCTTCTTCTTTATCATCAAGAAATTCACCCAAAACCCTTACCAAACTCATTTGCTTTTCTACAATGCTCAAATTTGACCTAACCCACTCTCTGCTTCTTCATTATCTTCCATCTGAGGACTCTAATTTCTATGAAACCCCCAAATCCATTTCGAATTCAAAACCCTAACATCTTTGAAGATTCAAATAACAACACAGATCTGTTCTTCATCCGATATCTTCCTTCGAAATCTCAATCAATCACCACCTCATTCTGCTTCGATTTATCTGTGAATCTCTTCCTTTTACTACATCTCCAACTCTCAGAGACAACAAACAACATCGCGCCTCTCTTTCTTCGCTTCTCTGAATTTCAGGTGATTTGTAATGAAGACACCACCCCACTTGGGTTTGGTAATAGATACAGGACTTATCCAGGTACCCCACACTGTTGGATAAGGGCTAACCAGCTCATACATGGCTTGTCGGTTTCAGAGAACTGACTATCTATTCTGTTTTCTTGTTAACTGTCAGTTGCGCGGAACTGACATATCATTCTTCACCTGTTTTGTTGCATAAATTTAGCTTGCTCCAAGTATCACTCGCATGTGAATTAGCCTCTTTGCCTTTTACGCTCCAAATGGATGTTTTCTCATTCTTTTGCTCATAATGACTCCATTGCACCTAATAAACTCAAAACTAAACATAAGAGATGCAATTCCCAATGATAATAGCAAAGAAAGAATAAATACTAGATATAAAATTATGTGTTTTACAACACCTATCAAACTTCTTCGACAAAAGGTATGTGGAGACTTGAACTCATCTATCACTTTGAAAGTCTATTTCTACTATCTCCTATATTAAGGCATAAGTCGTGTTACAATATAGTTTTCTCTATACACATTTGAGATTTCGAGCTGAGTATATCTCGCTTACATATTTCTAGAAATATGTGTTGGTAAGCTTTCGCTTCGACCAAGTTCATCTTATATCATGAGAAAATTTCCGAGTAACATCTTACATGGTTTATGTGATACAATCATTTGATGTAGGCTTGGAATGTTTCGATAATGATTATTTCAATATCTTGAAAATTGCTTTGATGCTAATAGTGAGTGAAAACGGCTATTATCATTATAGAAGAATGTTTCAATGATTGAAATAAAGAGTTTAGAATCTTGTAACCATCTTTGGATATAACCTTAGTGTGTTCGCACATTAGTTTATAAGTCCAAAACCGGGAACCTAAATTATGCATACTTGTGTGTATACAAAAAGGTTATAGGAGACTGGGTAAGTATGCGTACAAGTACGCATCTTTTGGCGGAAGTTCACGTCCAGTGAATTTCACATTGAGTTTGAAAACCAAAACAAAACTCATCTCGGTTACCTAAAGTACGCGTACCGTGCAGTTCACATCCGTGAACTTTGAGTTTGCATACTTAAGTTCGGCGGAAAGTTCACGTCCGTGAATTTCTGCTGAGTTTGAAAAATAAAACAAACTCAAATCCGGTTACTTAAGTTCGTATACCTGTACGCATACTTAAGTGTGTTACTTTTCTAAAATCGGTTGTACATGAACCTAAACATTTATCAATAAGGAATGCAATCTTTGCAAACCGTGGCTATAATGTTCATGTATTGATTTAAGTGAATCAAACCGATTTTGCTTCAATTGTGTTCTTGTATAATTCCATGAGAATATAGCAATTGAACAACTCTTTAACTAATTTCATTTGAGTCATGTGAACTAGTTATGGTTAAGATGAATAAGGTTGATATGAGAGTAATCATATGGCTAACCTCGGTTAACTATTTGTGAACCAACATGGTGTACAAGTTTAGGTACGGTTACATAAACCTAATTGAGGGTACATTTTATTTGTGTGTAACAAGCTAAGTTCGATCTATCAGTTGAAAGATATTAGCTTGGTTGAATCAGGTTTTTCATCTAACAGTGAATATTGAATGCTTTGTTACCAAGGTAACTTGGATTGCAAACCCTGATTTGAAAACTATATAAAGGAGAACTCTAGCAATTGGAAAACCTAATCCCACATCTCCTGTGTTTTACTAGTTGCATAACTAGAGTCGATTCTCCTTTAACCTTAGGTTTATTCTCGAGACCCTGTAGGTTAATGACTTGAAGACTTCATTGGGATTGTGAAGCCAGACCCAACTATTATCTTGTAGTTGCGTGATCTGATCTTGTTGTTTCTATCGTGTTGAGTACAATTGGAATAATTGACTTGAGATTTTATATCTCCGATACGCAAGATAGAAAAGTAATCACAAACAACTTCGTCTCATCGTTTGTGATTCCACAATATCTTCTTTCGCTATTCGATTAAGATTATTGTGAGGTGATTGATAATTCTAGGTTGTTCTTCGGGAATATAAGTCTGGGTTATCGATTGGTTCCTATTCACCTTGATTTATCAAAAGATGGAACAAAAACTCTTGGGTATTTCTGTGGGAGACATATTTATTCAATCCTATAGACTTTTCTGTGTGACACAGATTTGTCTATCAAGTCTTCGACTTCGGGTCGTAGCAACTCTTAGTTGTGATCAGAGACGTATGGAGCACAACTGTACCTTGAATCAGTGTGAGATTGATTAGGGTTCAAATACAGTCTAGTCCGAAGTTAATTAGTAGTAGGCTAGTGTCTTTAGCGGCTTAATACAATGTGGTGTTCAATCAGGACTAGGTCCCGGGGTTTTACTGCATTTGCGGTTTCCTCGTTAACAAAATTCTGGTGTCTGTGTTATTTCTTTCCCGCATTATATTTTGTTATATAATTGAAATATCACAGGTTGTGCGTTAAGATCAATCAATTAGAATATCCAACCTTTGGTTGTTGATTTACATTGATTGACACTTGAGCATTGGTCTTTGGTACCGTTCAAGTTGTTTCACATAATAATCAGGCTCACGGATTTCTATCTGTTTGATTTTCTGATTATATTGTGAAACAGAGATATTAAAACTCTTTGATATACTTTACTCTAGATTGAGTCTGACTGTCTAGTTGATTCTCTAGAAAGTGTATTGGAGTAAGTCCTCTCAGATTGCCAAACGAATTGTTGGGTGTGGTTGTTAGACCCCCGCATTTTCAATTGGTATTAGAGTAGGCAAACACTATAAACCTAATAAGTTTGTGTTTGATTGATCCTTAAAAATTTGCACTATGGGAAATTTCTTTGGAAAACTTGCTCTTGGCATCTATAACGCACGCCAGAACTCCTTAAAGATTGTTCGAAGATTATGACGGAAAGAACCTCTGGTGTCTCATGATAATCTCTATTCATCTAAGACTTTGGAAAACTTAGATGGTGAGAAACAATCTAAAGGAAAAATTAGATATAAAGGAAGATTGAGAAAACGTTCTTTACGCTCAAAGATATGGAATCTCACTAGATTAACTCTTAATCTTTTTGAGGATTACTATCGTGATGGATCAATTGACAAAGATCTATTAAGAGCTTTTGAAAGCGTTTTTAGATTCTTAGAAAAACTTAATTCCGTTAAGTCTAAGAATCGATCCGATAAAGGTTCGGTGCATGTAATACCATGCAATCATGGTGTACGAACTAAACTTGCTGTCAACACAAGTAAATTCAAAAAAACGGGTTCTCATGTTGTTGACACAGTTTCAAGTTATTGGAAAAACCTTTTTTCTGGCCAAATGAAAAGGAAGTTAGAAAGCTCTAGTAACCCTGATCATCATCATTACTATGATTATATCACTGGCACTGCTCACAAATATCAACCAGGAATTGTGCATGGAAGTCTCTCTGCACATTGTGCCTCTTGGTAACAAGTCTGGCTCTACCCCATTTGAATATATATCTTGAGATGGGGAAAGAAATGGTTTGATTTGTGTAAAGTTGGGTTAAAAAATGTTATTCTGTCCATCTAGGATTTTCGAATAAGCTTTTTACTGCATCCGTCTCCTCTCACAAATTGTGTTTTCACGGGATGCACAACCTTGATGTGCGAACATCAAAGAAAATCCCACATTCCTTTTGTGGGTCGCGGTTCATAAACGGGTCCAATCCCATTAGTGGGCATATAAAGAAGAAGTACGCGTACCTTCTTCTTCCTCCCATCAGTCCGCGTACGTGAACTTTCTAGGGTTCATGAAATTCCTCCATTAAATTCCTTGGAGGAAAATAAGACAAAGGGGTCTTCAAGGTTCATTCCAAGTAAGTGATTTCCTCTTGTTTTCCCTTCCAATTTCTAGATCTCATGGTGAATCTCAAGGTTTCAAAAGGAATTTCAAAAAATTTGAGTTCTTCATCTTCTAGCATGATTTTACCTATAGATCAACATTCTCTTAGGATTAGATTTGTTAGTAATTCATGTGCTGAAGTTTTTGAATGGATTTCATCCAATGGTTTTATTTAGAAAAGAAATTGGATTTCTCTAGTGGACATAAAGAGGATTTAGTTTGTTTTGAAAAATTCAAGCTTGGAAACATCTTTGATGGTCTTGGTGAAGGTTTTGACACTCTTACAAGAATCTTCTATGCTAACATCCATGATGTTAATCTTAATGACATGGAATTGATGACCATGGTCAATAGACAAAGGATTCATGTAACTATTTAATCTCAAGAATTACTAATATTCCCCTTGGGAATTTTCGCCTTCCAAGACCTTGTCATGAACATCTTGTGAAACCATCTCCATTGGTCTATGTGGTAAGAGTGTAGTATGGAATGAATGTAAGTTTCCTACTAACGATCTTAGTCTTGCCTTGACGTCCTTTGCTAAACTTGGAATATCTAATCTTTGTCCCTCCACGATTGAGAATTCTCGTTGGAGTCGTGAGTTTGCAGAATTGGTCTATTTCCTTGTGTTGGAATTTCAAAGTCTCGACATTTGTGGCTTTATCATTTTTCAAATGGTGTCGATGACATCTTCCAACAAGAAGCTAGGATTTCCTTGTTTGATTGAGAGAATTTGTCGCACTTTCGATATAGATCCAATTGGGAACTCCATTGGTTCTCCCAAGCTCGTCCGCCCTTGTACCTTCAATCTCATGAAGGAGAATGCTTGCAAGAGACAAAGGATCAACACACTTGATGGCTCATGTGATTCCTCTTCCATGAATCTTCTTCATCAAATTCACAAAGATGTTTATAAGATCAGTGCCAAAGTAAGGTGTGTTCAAGAGCAACTACTTGTAATTGCTACCAAGTTTCCAGATATCAAGGATGACATGGACATGATTCAAGCCACTCTTATGGTTTCTGATGATGAAGATGTTGTAGTTGCAGGAAATCCTACACTACACCCCTCACTAGAATATACACAATTAAGTCATTTTAGGATGAATGATTATGATTTCTATTGATTGAATACTTGAATCTTTACAATATGAAATAGAAATGAGTTATAGAATTACAATCACTCTAAAACTTTCTCTCTCCTAATGACTTGCTTAACAATTCAAAAAGAACTCTCTCTTCAACAGACTTACTCAACCCTTTATATAGGGTAGTACACATTGGATGACAGCTAAGTTGTCCTTTATTTTCGGGAATGGCTTGCGAAATATCGCAAGCGTACAAGTATACAATCTCGCGATACTATTAAACTTCGCCATATTTTCATATCTTCCTCGTGTTTTGGCTGTCGTCATTCATTGCGTCATTTATTTTACTTCCCTGCGACTCCCTCGCAATGTCGTCATTTATTAATCTCGCGAAGTATTGATGTTGCGATATTCTGATCCTACATCTTGCCTCTTCTCATGTCTTCTCTGCGAAGGAGAGAATGTCATGAGAACCAATATTCGCAATCGTTGATTTTCCATCAATTTTCTGCCGACAAGATTCCGTGAATTCAGGAATGACTGTTTACATGTATCTAAAATTTTCCTTTTTACCGGCACATTTAATGTTATCCGATTACTCTTTTCTCGTCTATTTAAAGGAGGATTCCTTGTGAAAGCATTTCTTTTCTTTTACTTCGTCTTCTTCATTGTCTGCAACTATTTTCTGCTGCTTTTCTTCATCATCTTCTTCATTGTTTTCCCGCTATTATTTTTCTGCTACTATTTCTATGGCATCAAGGTTTGTTAATTTTGCTGAATTTGATCATTTTGTGATTGATCTCTCTTATTGAAGTTGTTTTATCTTGATATTGTTCTTCTTTTAACGACTCCTCTGCCATTTTTGTTTTAGCAAGAACAAACCTAGCACCAAGTTCACTATTGTGAATCCCAATATCTCCCTAGGCTCGCAATCGAAATCCACTGCTTCTAAAGAAAGCCTGCGAGTAACAAGGTATTTAAGAAACATTTATTTTTTTAATAACAATATTGTTGCCTCTGTTTCTTATTTAGCTTGTAATTCGCAGGATGACAAAAATGCTGATAAGTCCCCCAAGAAGCCTCGTTATTCTAAACCCGTTGCGCCTTCTGTCACTTTTCCTACATTCAAACTTACAACTCCTCTTTGCGACATCTTCGCAAGAGATCCCTCTTGTTTCTTCCAAAGATAACATTTCTATGCCTGAATTTATCATAGATCAACTCCCTCATAACAGTCCCATTGCGAATGAGCCTATTTCTTCTTCCATTGTTAATGCCTCTACCATTCCTCCAGTCATTAATCCTCACGAGATTTCTTCTTCTCGTGATATTCCTTTAACAAAAGATGATTCACTTCTTCCTTCTTCTATCACTATTACTTCCTTTTCTGAGAAAATCCCTCTTACTAAAGAAAATCTAGAAGGAATAGATGTGGCCTTCAAAGTCCTATCAGATATTGTGAATGACGCTAAGAAGACTTCTGTCGATCCTATCAAATCTGATATTTGGGAGATTTTGAGCAAACACCTTGGTCCTGATAGAATTTCGCAAACATCCTTGGAGCAAGAAATTAACACTTTGAAGAATGATCTCCAAGCCATGACTGCGCAAAATGTAATATTCTCCATCTTGAGAATCAAAAACTTCAAAATATTTCGCTGGATCGTGATAATCTTCGCAAGAAGAATGAAGAAATAAAAGGTATACTCTTCCCTCTGTATTGTCCACATTTTTTTCTTCAACAGAAACGATACTTCATATATACTTCTCAAAGCTTCGGAACTTCGCAAAAGAATAGAGGCAAGTACGTACTTTACAAGTCTGGTATTCTTTCGCTCGTTCCTTTATCAACAAAGATCAAAGACTACTCCAACAACACATATCTCACTCCAACAACTACAACAACTGATTTTTTCCTGAAGATCGCTCTTCAAGCAATATTCAAGAAAAAAGAGGCAAGATGTAGGAGCAGAATATCGCAGCAACCTTCACTTGTGAATTATTAACGACGCAACATAATAATATCGCAGAAGAAATATTAGAAACGACGCAACAAATGACATTAGCTTAAATATGAGAAAGGTGTAACGATTCTGCGAAGAGTCAAGAAGACTTGCGAAGACTAACATTTGTAGACCTGCGAAATGTCGCAAGGTAAATCCGAAATTAAGGGAAATATTAGTTGTACATGAGCTGTCATCCACTATGTAATATCCTATATAAAGAGAAAGGCAGGAGAGAGAAAAGGAGAGATACACATTTTTGGGGAGGATACACACTTTAGCAGAGAGACATTTTTGGAGAGAGAGAGAGATTATTTTCTTTATCATCTTCTTCCCCAAATAATTAGATCTAGAGCTCTAGAAAATATCCATTAATGGAGATTGTAAATGAAATACTAATGTAATCTCAACAATCATAGTGAAGAACCATGGATGTAGATCACATTGATCGAACCATGTAAAAAATCCTCGTGTCAATTTATATTTCTAGTCCTTATATTTGAATTTAGGTGATTAATAAGATTTAGATCTACAAAATATTATAGGGGGTGTGTTGTAGGAAATCCTGCAACTACAGATGTTGACTAATCTTTCCTTGTCTTTTCACCAGTGATGGCTCTTTAGTTTTAGAGTTGGTTTGATTATGTCTGGTAAATCTTCTTTTAGAGAATTTATTTCTTGTGGTTTTTAGAAGAATAACTAGGGTTTGGAATAGCCATTATTGTGAGTACACATAGCTATGTCCAACGATTTTCATCTTCAATGTTTTTAGATTTATTCATTTAAATTCTAAGTTATTTGGAAGATGATTTTTGCAATTTCAATCTTTATGATTTTATATATTGCAAATTGTTATGGGATATGTTGTTTACGTCCGTGAACCTGTGACTATCCCATACTTGTTCAAAAGTTATCTCTATTATGTCGGTATGAAAGTATTGATAGAAGATAGAATGAACTTTTGACATTACAAAAGTTAAAGCCTTTTATGTCATTGTTTTGATGGAAGAAAGGATGAAACTTTTGTTTACAGGGATTAAGTCTATTATATGTCATTGTGCAAATAGTGATGGAAAATAGAATGAATCCTTTTTTATTTCGCAGTATTGGTCGATCTCCGATCCAAATTTTTGTGCATATACTGTGTTGCTCCGTAAGGTTCCTTATGTTTGAGCATGACCAACTAAATTGATCATTCTCTTTTGGTTATTTTAGTTGTTGCTCCGTAAGTTCTCTTATGTCGAGCATGGCCAATTGAATTGATCACTTTTTGTGGTTAATTTAGTTGTGTATTCCAATTGAATTAACCATGGGTTCCCTTGTGGTTATTTCAATTGCATTTTTGGATACAAATTCATGTTTTTCATGTGATTTTGTTTTATCCAAAAGAAATCCTTCTTTTCTTGTTAAAAGGTCGCCTTTGTTGTTCTTTCGGGAATGACATTTTGTGGGGGAGAGTTCTTTTTGAACTTGTGCTTAATTGCCAAATATTTGTGGGGAGTGCGGCTGTGGAATATTAAAGGGGTTATCTTGTATCTTTATAAACTCCTTGATGAATGCATTTAGCTTCGACTTTATGATGGCATCTAAATAAGTTGATATGGTATTCTCTTTTGGTCATGAAGTATCTCTGTGAAAATTTCATGAGGATCCCACTAGTTTTCGTACCTTTGCCAATTTATATTGACAAAAAGAGGCAGAATTAATGTGTAGTGTAATACTACAAATACATATGGTTTACGGATCATTATGTAAGGGGGAGTGGTTTTCATGTTCATATGAAGTATTGACTAAGGGGGAGTGATACATATCACCATAGTATTGTTGTCAAAGTTGTGATACAATTGAACTTTGATGCTATGTAATGATACTATGACACTGTATAACAATGATTGAGAGCATTTGTTTTCTCATTGTTATCGCTACGGATCTTCAACAACTATGATGCTGAACTTACAACCTTTAGGATCATGGAGTACTTGGAAGTGACGAAGATTTTGAGTCATGTTGAAGATGCCAAGGAGATCAAGCATTTGGATGAGAGGCTACAATTTCTATTTATTCTGTAATCCATATGTATTGATAGTTTTGTCACTAATATTGACAAAGGGGGGAGATTGTTAGAGCACTGCTCGGTCGAACTCGCATGCGTTGCTATCTCAAGCATGTTTGTCAATGTTAGTGATCAAAACTATAAGTCTTGATTTCTAGCCTATTTATAGATTTCTCGGACTAGGACATAGATTGTGTAGTTGAGCTTAGTTTTCACGGAGTTCATCATTTGAAGACGAAGAACTACTAAGGGGAGCTTGTGGAACTTCTTCGACAAAAGGTATGTGGAGACTTGAACTCATATATCACTTGGAAAGTCTATTTCTACTATGTCCTATATTGAGACATAAGTCATATTACAATATAGTTTTCTCTATACACATTTGAGATTTCGAGTTGAGTATATCTCGCTTATATATTTCTCGAAATATGTGTTGGTAAGCTTTCGCTTCGACCAAGTTCATCTTATATCATGAGAAAATTGCCGAGTAACATCTTACATGGTTTGTGTGATACAATCATTTTATGTAGGCTTGGAATGTTTCGATAATGATTAATTCAATATCTTGAAAATTGCTTTGATGCTAATAGTGTGTGAAAACGACTATTATCATTATAGAAGAATGTTTAAATGATTGAAATAAAGAGTTTAGAATCTTGTAACCATCTTTGGATATAAGCATAGTGTGTTAGCACATTAGTGTATAAGTCCAAAACCGGGAACCTAAAGTATGCATACTTGTGTGTATACAAAAAGGTTGTAGGAGACTGGGTAAGTATGCGTACTGGCAGAAGTTCACGTCCGTGAATTTCTGCTGAGTTTGAAAACCAAAACCAAACCCATCCGGTAACCTAAAGTACGCGTACTGGCGGAAAGTTCACGTCCGTGAATTTTTGCTGAGTTTGAAAAATAAAACAAACTCAAATCCGGTTACTTAAGTACACATACCTGTACGCATACTTAAGTGTGTTAGTTTTCTAAAATCGGTTGTACATGAACCTAAACATTTATCAATAAGGAATGCAATCTTTGCAAACCGTGGCTATAATGTTCATGTATTGATTCGAGTGAATCAAAACGATTTTGCTTCAATTGTGTTATTGTATAATTCCATGAGAATATAGCAATTGAACAACTCTTTAACTAGTTTTATTTGAGTCATTTGAACTAGTTATGGTTAAGATGAATAAGGTTGATATGAGAGTAATTATATGGCTAACCTCGGTTAATTATTTGTGAACCAACATGGTGTACACGTTTAGGTACGGTTACATAAACCTAAATGAGGGTATATTTTATTTGTGTGTAACAAGCTAAGTTCGATCTAACGGTTGAAAGATATTAGCTTGGTTGAATCAGGTTTTTCATATAACGGTGAATATTGAATGCTTTGTTACCAAGGTAACTTGGATTGCAAACCCTGATTTGAAAACTATATAAAGGAGAACTCTAGCAACTGGAAAACCTAATCCCACACCTCCTGTGTGTTACTAGTTGCATAACTAGAGTCGATTCTCCTTTAACCTTAGGTTTCTTCTCGAGACCCTATAGGTTAACGACTTGAAGACTTCATTGGGATTGTGAAGCCATACCCAACTATTATCTTGTAGTTGCGTGATCTGATCTTGTTGTTTCTATCGTGTTGAGTACAATTGGAATAATTGACTCGAGATTTTATATCTCCGATAGGCAAGATAGAAAAGTAATCACAAACAACTTCGTCTCATCGTTTGTGATTCCATAATATCTTCTTTCGCTAGTCGATTAAGATTATTGTGAGGTGATTGATAATTCTAGGCTGTTCTTCGGGAATATAAGTCTGGGTTATCGATTGGTTCATGTTCACCTTGATTTATCAAAAGACGGAACAAAAACTCTTGGGTATTTCTGTGGGACACAGATTTATTCAATCCTATAGACTTTTCTGTGTGAGACATATTTGTCTATCAAGTCTTAGACTTTGGGTCGTAGCAACTCTTAGTTGTGGGTGAGATCAACTAAGGGAATCAAGTGCGTAGTATCCTGCTGGGATCAGAGACGTAAGGAGCACAACTGTACCTTGAATCAGTGTGAGATTGATTAGGGTTCAACTACAGTCCAGTCCGAAGTTAATTTGTAGTAGGCTAGTGTCTGTAGCAACTTAATACAGTGTGATGTTCAATATGGACTAGGTCCCGGGGTTTTTCTGCATTGGCGGTTTCCTCATTAACAAAATTCTGGTGTCAGTTTTATTTCTTTTCCGCATCATATTTTGTTATATAATTGAAATATCACAGGTTGTGTGTTAAGATCAATCAATTAGAATATCCAACCTTTGGTTGCTGATTTACATTGATTGACACTTGAACATTGGTCTTTGGTACCGTTCAAGTTGTTTCACATAATAATCAGCTCGCGGATTTCTATCTGTTTGATTTTCTGATTATATTGTGAAACAGGGATATTAAAACTCTTTGATATACTTTACTCTAGATTAATTCTGACTGTCTAGTTAATTCTCTAGAAAGTGTATTGGAGTAATTTCTTTCAGATTGCCAAACGAATTGTTGGGTGTGGTTGTTAGACCCCCGCATTTTCAGGATGTATCCAATTCTTCGCAATTAATGGGATATGCAAATGCAGGTTATCTCTCCAATCCACACAAATCCATTTCTCAAACTGGATATGTGTTTACGAGTGGTGGTACTACAATTTCTTGGAGATCATGTAAACAGAGCTTTCCAGCCACCTCCTCCAACCACTCCGAGATTATCGCCCTCCATGAAACTAGCATAGAATGTGTATGGCTAAGATCATTAATCACCCATCTCCGAAGTTCATACGATTTACCTTCTGTCACGAAAGTATCAACCATCATCTATGAAGATAATGCAGCATGTATCTCACAGATCAAAGAAGGTTACATCAAGGGTGATAGAATAACGCATATTTCACCAAAGCTATTTTATTCTCACCATCTAGAAAAGAATAAAGAGATATGAATCTAGAAGATACAATCGTGTGAAAACTATGCAGATTTATTCACCAAGTCTTTACCGACAACAGTATTCAGAAAGCTAGTTTATGGAATCGGAATGCGGCATCTGTACAAGCAGTAAACTCAGTGAAGTTTTGATCAGGGGAGTTAAACTTGGATTTAGACACGTTGTACTCTTTTTCTTTTGCCAAGGTTTTGTTCCCTCGGGGTTTTTTCCCTGTCAAGGTTTTAATGAGGCAACTTGCGCATAACCACTTCTTGGCATTGTACTCTTTCCTTCGTTCGAGTTTTTCCACTGGGTTTTTCCCTGACAAGGTTTTAACGAGGTAATGATAGAAAATGGCACATATCCAAGAGGGAGTATTAGATAAGTTAGTGGATATCCTAAACAACCTGCATGTCATTTATACATGAGGTGTTAATGAAAGTGGCTATCATATACAACCTGCATGTCATTTATACATGAGGTGTTAATAATTTCACTTTCATTCTATCACTAAACTTACTGCGTGTTATATGCATGTAGTGAATATTTAAACGTCGACACCACTCACATGTGCGTGTCATGAGATAGATCCTTTGCAAACACAATAAATACACATGAGGATTGTAACTGAAATATATCCCATTTCTTAAAAACTAATAAGAAATCTCTCTCTTACTCTCAACTAATACTTGAGAAATTAATTAGTAGTTAGTCTATGTAGTATAATTAGTATCTTAATTATAACAATTCTTTATTAATATGATGGATGCTAGCATTCTAGTAGCCGAGATAGTCTATTCCATAATCTTTTTGGGGTTCAATGTGTGCATTTTATTTTTGAAGGAAAAAAGAGGAAGAACCTCTTTAGATTATATTAATTAAAAGCCATGAACATGCTAATTCAAGTACATCGAATAGATACAATAAAAAAGTACAAAAGCAAAATACTACAACAACATAGGAATTGTAATATAACAAAAGTACATAATTGTTGATCATAGAAGTAATCGATGTAATCGGAGGGATGGTGTTTTGATTCTGCATCCACCATTTGAAAATTTTTTCTTCTTCATTAAGAGAAAATCCTTTGTAAAAAGGATAATTTGCACTAAACATCATTATCATAACCAATTCCAGTAGCCATTGATCTTGTTTGATTGAATTTTGATCATCGTCACATCGAAATTGATTGTCTTCGAAGATATACTTGAATATATCATCGGGTTCCAATTGAAATGCCCGAAGGCTATAGGAAATCGCACTAATGGCGAGTACTGCATGACATAGAACAACCATGAGATATCAACAGTAAAACTAAAAAATAAAACAAACCCTAAAACCTAAAATCACAAATAATGTGATTTTTTATTGAAAATATCAAAAACTAATTACACAAACCCAAATCTACTCGGAAAATATGATATCCCAGATAAATCCGAGCAAATCTAGCTTTGGAGATGGAGAAAATGGAAGAAAAAAAAAGTTTCAGAGAATTATTTGGAAAATACGGTTATGCAGATAGAAGAGAGAGGTTTTCGTGATTTTTCATTCAATATGTGCATTGATATGTTATCATGTATCCTTATTGTGCAAACTTTATAAGATATTTTAGGTATTCTTGTTGCCATATTAAAAAAAGCTAAGTGTGGACCAATGATATCCAACGGTTGATGCATCTCCTTAAGAATCTCACCCATGCCTGAAAGGACCCAATCCCTATTAATATTGAGATGGAGGAGAATTAGTCCACATTCGAAACATCTCCTTGGTCCACCTATGGACTGATGTCATATTGCATCAACCAGGTTAGTTGCTCTAGAATTACAGTAGCACAAGTTAAAAAAAAGACTGATGTGAGGCATACTCAATGAAGATAAAATAGAGGCACTCGGTAGTAAGATCAATAACATCTTACCATCATATTTTATAATGACAGTAATCCCTTTATCATTTACTATTTAATATTTTCTCAATACTTTTTTATTAACTTTTTATAAATTTTATAAAAAAAAATTTGGATAAAAGATTTAATTTTTCTAAAGTTTTTTTTATTTACAAAACCGTGAAATTAAAAAGATAATTAAAAAAATATAAAAAGAAAATAAAAACTAAAAAAAAAAGTGAAAAAAATATTAAAAAGAAAAGATAATTAAAATTGGGTTATTGCTAGGCTTGGGCTGGTCTTTCAGAAAGGTTGGTGCGCAGCTTGTCGCTAGGCTTCAAACCAACTCCTTGTGTATTGAAACGTTTAATAATTAAAAAAAATTGAAAAGATAAAAATTAATTATATAAAATCGGAAGAGTACATAAATTAATTAATCAAGATCATGTAAACAATTTAACTAGCCTTAGATACCTCATATCAACCCATACTAGTGAGGGTAATCCGTGTGTATCCCTGGAAACAGTCTTCAGTTAGAATGCACCAAATGCCACCAGACCAGACCCTCGGTTGATCAGTCAACATAGCTCTGACAACAACATCCACCTATAATCTGAGAAATAGTAAATTATGTTTCCAAAAATCCCATGTGCCAATTTGCTAACCAGGCTACATAGACGGCAGCCTCCTATATCTTATAAAAACATCACTTTTCAGAGGTAGTGTATGTATTATTCAACTCAAATGAGTCTCATTTGAGTGTACCTACTTTCTTGCCTCATTTTTAAGTAATTTCTTCTCTAATAATGCACCATTTCTAGCACTATGCCATTTAAAATGTGCCGACCCCAATAATGGGAGCAGCCTTGAAGCTACCTTAAGCGCGTCTGCTTTGTCTTTTAAGCTTTTCCCATGTGCTTCATTCTCTCTATATAAACCTTTCACTCCATTAGTTCTTCATTATCTCAACACCAATTCTCTCTATCTCACTCACTCATCAGCTAAAGTAGTAACAATGGGTAGTCTTCCAACTAATAATAACCTTGAAAGCATGTCAATATGCTCACAGAACCCACTTGATCCAGATGAATTCCGAAGGCAAGGTCACATGATCATTGATTTCCTTGCCGATTACTACAAAAATGTTGAGAGTTATCCTGTCAGGAGTCAAGTCGAACCTGGCTACTTGCGGAAACGATTACCCGAATCAGCTCCAAACAACTCTGAATCCATTGAAACCATTCTTCAAGATGTCACAAATGATATCATCCCTGGTCTTACTCATTGGCAGAGTCCAAATTACTTTGCTTATTTTCCTTCTAGTGGTTCCATTGCTGGGTTCCTCGGCGAAATGCTTAGTACCGGATTTAATGTAGTTGGTTTCAATTGGATGTCTTCACCAGCTGCAACTGAGTTGGAAAGTATTGTTATGAATTGGCTCGGTCAAATGCTTACACTTCCCAAATCATTTCTCTTCTCGTCAGATGGAAGTTCAGGAGGAGGAGGTGTTTTACAAGGTACTACCTGCGAAGCCATTTTATGTACACTAACTGCAGCAAGAGATAAAATGTTGAACAAAATCGGTAGAGAAAATATTAACAAGCTAGTTGTCTATGCTTCTGATCAAACTCATTGTGCTCTACAAAAGGCTGCTCAAATTGCTGGTATAAACCCAAAGAACTTCCGTGCTATTGCTACTTCAAAGGCTACAAACTTTGGGCTGTCACCCAATTCACTTCAATCTACAATTCTCGCTGATATCGAGTCAGGATTAGTTCCGTTGTTTCTATGTGCTACCGTTGGTACAACTTCATCAACAGCAGTAGATCCTATTGGTCCCCTTTGCGGAGTTGCTAAAATGTATGGCATTTGGGTTCATGTGGATGCAGCATATGCCGGAAGTGCTTGTATTTGCCCAGAGTTCAGGCACTTCATTGATGGTGTAGAGGAGGCAGACTCATTTAGTCTAAATGCACACAAGTGGTTCTTCACTACTTTAGATTGCTGTTGTTTATGGGTTAAAGACTCCCATTCACTTGTTAAGGCATTATCAACAAATCCAGAGTATCTGAAGAACAAAGCAACTGAATCAAAACAAGTTATTGATTACAAGGATTGGCAAATAGCCCTCAGCCGAAGATTTCGGTCTATGAAGCTTTGGTTAGTACTTCGCAGCTATGGAATAGCCAACTTAAGAAGTTTCCTTAGGAGTCATGTTAAAATGGCTAAGCATTTTCAAGGGCTCATTGGCATGGATAACAGGTATGAAATTGTAGTTCCTAGAACATTTGCCATGGTCTGTTTTCGCCTTAAACCAACTGCAATATTCAAGCAAAAAGTAGTCGAAAATGATTACATTGAAGCTCAGACAAATGAGATCAATGCAAAACTGCTTGAATCAGTCAATGCATCCGGCCGGATATATATGACTCATGCTGTTGTCGGAGGGGTGTACATGATCCGATTTGCTGTGGGGGCAACACTGACAGAGGAACACCACGTGACTGGGGCATGGAAGGTGGTGCAAGAGCATACAGATGCCATACTTGGTTCCTTGGATATCTCTTGTTAATTGTACATGAGATCGCCTATTAACTTAGGCTTAGAAAAGCAGTTGAAGGAAAATTCTTGTATGTTCATTATTTGTTTATTAATCCATCATCCATTTGACATAAAATTTGATAAGAATTTGGAATCCACTGTACATGAGATCGTCCTACTGTTAACGCCCCTATTTCCCACACTAGTTCTATAAACCTGGCCTGTGCATGATGATTCCATTTCCAACTTTTACAGTAATTTCGACACGAAAAAGTTGCATATGACTTGGTGCCTCCGCGCGGCATCAGAAAATGACAACAAGTGATTCTAAAAGGGATCAATTATATTCTCTGTATCTAATAAATCGACCAGTTTCGGTTTCAACTGGATATATTAAACATAATGTAGTGGATTAGCCTGGGGTAGATGTAAATGTGAACACACACCAGTTGTGCTGTCTATCTGTCCAGGATTCTTGAGAGTGATACAGTGTGTGGAAATATATATAGCCAGGTTAGATGCTAGTTTTCCAACAAATTCCTGACATATTCGCCGATTTCCTCCCTATAATCCAACTGGTTTAAAAAAAGGCAAGCGTACAACATGCATATTAGCTAATAGTTCATGGATAAGAATAGTTTAAAATGGCAATTTTTGAGAAAGATAATGACATCTTTTTTCCTCAATGCATTAAAAACCTTAACTGAAAGGGAAGGAATCTAAGTTTAGGTGACGTATTCGTTCTTGTTCTGTTGTTGAGAGAGGCGGTTTTGGATAGGGCTAGCTGTTTGTTTATATATTGACTCTTAAAACAGGGACTAATGAAAAATATTTTGGGAGAGTAGCAGTTTCCACTCTCAAACTTTCTATATTCAAAACCTTCTGCAGAATTTTGTTGCCAGTTTTTCTGTCTAGCCAGATAGTCATGTGTATGGGTACTGGCGCTTGGAGAAGTTTCATGATCTATCCCCTCATTATGATGCTCATACCTTTCTTCAAATTTAGATTAGTTAGATTACAGGGAAACTTGCAAACATTACAAACACAAGATGTTGGTGTGGTTCAACCCCACCGCAGTGTCGATGAGAGCTCAACCCTTTGGTCTGGTTGAGCCGTGCCAATATCTTGTGCTGAATACTCTTCCTAACTATATTACCATGGTTGTGATGGTATGATTATTGTAGAGATGTGGTACATGCAGGTGAAATTTCCAAGTATATACGCATGCAGAAGGAAGCTGACAGCCATCAGAGGGCCAACCTTTGCTATTGATGGCAAGTCAGTAACAACCATCTCCTCTAGCAAGTAAGAGCACAATTTCCTCTACTGCGCACCAGCTTATTCTTCTAATATCTGCTACAACTGCAGTAGTCTGCAACCCCAACAGAGGCATATTAGTAGTTACTTTCCACTTTCCAGGAACAATATTTTGAACCAACTTTTGGAGCTGCAGAACCGTCAACCAATATGTCAGTATATCCAATTGTGCTGATCAGTTTTACCCGAAAATGGCGCTTAGCATAGGTATATTCCAATTCTACTCCTACCTGAAGGACTCCAACTGAAGCCAAATGACTTTTTAGGGAGTTCTTATTGATTCAAAAGAAAACTAAGTACCAGATTACTTGCACGTTCCAGAAAACGGTTTTTCTTTTTTCTTTTTTGCAGTTATTCTACCAAAAAATTCGACAACCATTTATTTCAAACTTCTATTAATGGATCCACTCATTCACAACCAACCATCTGTATCCCTACAAAAATAAAAAAAAATCTCTTGGAATTAAAACCCTTTGCACCATCATTTTAGATCTTTGCAAATTTTTATTTGCCCTACCAAGTTGGTTGATTTTTCTCCAAAAAAAATCAATCATAATGGATTCAAACAAGTTGTTTCTCTCATTAGTCCTTTTATCATCTTCATGGGTTTTTATGGGATCCTCTCAAGATCCACTTGCAGGGCTTATAAATTCATTGACTGATGCTGCTGATGGAAATGGTGGTGCTGGTCTCGCTGCTACTCTTCCTCTTGGTAATGCAGCAGCATCAATGGCGTGCGCGCAAAAACTTATGCCGTGTAAGGATTTCATAAAACCACCATCACAACCAACAGATGCATGCTGTTCACCCTTGAAGCAAATGATACATGATGATCCAAAATGTTTGTGTAATATTTTCAACAATGAAGAAATGTTGAAAACTTTTGGTGTCACACAACATGAGGCTTTGAAGCTTCTTATTGAATGTGGTACTAAGGCTGATATTCGTCAGTGCAACGCCACAGGTATACAAAATAACCATCTACCTGTAAACTCTTTACGTTTCGTAAATCATTTTCATCAGATACCATGTCATTTTTAGGCAGAAATTGGATATATTTTCACGCTCAAATGTTGGTATGATAATGTCTAATATTGACTGAGTGCACTTTTTTTTTTGTTCATCTCCTATGCGGTTGATTTTTTGTGCGAGTGATCTGAATGTACCTCATCTGCGTTAACTAATTTCCCGATTTACAGCTTCAGCCCCAGCAGCTTCAGAAAATCCTGCAGCACCATTACCTAAGACTCCGGAAACTCCATCTGTTCCCTCCTCAAATGGTCAAATATCTTCATTATTATGTAAAATTTCTCTTATCATTGAATTATCATTTTCATTATTGAAACTTTGCATTAAAATTCATGCTGGGTAAATTATGTTTAAGAATTCAAGATAGATATTGTACTATTTATTTACGTTTGTTTGTTTTCTAATGTTTCAGCCGCTTTAAACAACACTGTAAACAACACCAATGGCACGGCTGCCCCAGCACCTCCGGCTTCCACGAATTCTGCTTATAGTGAGAAGATCTCTCTTCTTGGTGGATTTGGTTCCATTGTTCTGTTTACATCTTTGTTCATCTCAGCTTAATTTATAGATTGCTCCCTTTAACTGAAAAAACTATGTCAGCAGAAATCTGGTTATTAATGAAAACTTAATTCTAACTTTTACTACGAATTTCTTTCAAGAGATTTTATCTAAAATTTGTCTTTGTAATTTTGTTTGCGGTATCAGCGTCTGTCTCAGCAGACTCATGAGCTTATGGTTCAGGCATAATTTGATTGATATGTTAAAAAAACTTGAAAACGGACACAGCTATGGTAGAATGAATTGTATTCATATTTGAAGTCTAGATACTCTTCTTTTTTGTTACATTTGAAAGAGCGAGATTAATCTGCCTGCATTGGACTATGGCGAAGTGCAATTTACATTTTTGTTGCCCACTTCTGAAGTTGGCGAAACATCATTCTTTTTTTTTTTTTTGATCGGTAAAATAGGAACGAAACATCATTCTTATAATCCTGCTCATTACTTTTCTTCAGTTAACTGAGAGCAGTGATGACTAGGCGGAATACTTTGTATGCTCCTGAAAAAATTACCAGGATCAACTTCAGTCTTCACAAGCACCAACCTTTCAAAGTTGGTCTTAAAGTATTTTGTGCCCCAAACTTTAGCTTTCCTATAAGCCATTACTTCCCCACCATTCCAATCATTTTGACCTAAGTCAAGATCCAAGTAGTTGAGATATGTAGTCCTTGGGTTCATAGAAACATATGGAGTTAAGAAATTGTACAACTTCTTCATAAACTCTAGATGTTTTTCTGATTCACTGCCATCCACCCAATCCACTTGATACAAAATGTTATAAATGTTTCCAATTCTATGCGGAAATGGAATTTCAGATTCTGATATCTCGTTCATTTTTCCACCATAAGGTGTCCATTTCAGTACAGTCTTGTCATTTGCAAACAGCATTCTCCACAAGCCTTCTAACCCTTCTTTCGGCATTGGAACCATGACATGATCGGATTTCGCCTTCGTGAAAATCTTAGCCATCGGATCTCTGTCCAGTAAAAGTTCTAATGGACTTCTCACTGTATAATAAAAGTAAATGTTAGACTCCATCCAACTCATTTCGGTACAGTCATTTTGCTGCAAACCCAATTCTTGAAAATTCTCTTCCATTAGCCGGAGAAGTTCATCGGCATTGCCTAAGAACAAAATGGAGAATATAACTCGCACCGTTCTTCTTTGGTTAGAATTCACAACTGTGCAATTGAGTCCAATGTAGGTACCCTCCGGGAGTCTATCGGCAATGAATTGCCACTTATGAACAAGATCAGTTGCACCTTGCTCTAATGTTCTCTCGACCATTGCAGCAGTTACAATAGGCGGAACAGGAACCAATTTGACTTTCCAGGACAGAACGACTCCGAAACTCGCCGCTCCGCCACCTCTAATAGCCCAAAATAAATCCTTTCCCATGGTTTTTCTGCATAAGATCTTACCTTCAACGTCGACGATCAGGGCGTCGATGATTTGATCAGCTGCCGCACCATATTTTCTGACCAGGGCACCAAGTCCGCCTCCACTAAAATGCCCGCCAACACCAACAGTGGGGCAAAAACCAGCTGGAAATCCAAGTGTGCTGCTTTTCTCACCGACTCTGTAATAAAGCTCCCCGATGGTTGCACCAGCTTGTACCCACGCAGTTCGATCTTCCACGTTCACGGTGACGTTCCGGTAATTGATCAAGTCAACGAGGATAAATGGATCGGAAGATGTGTAAGATAATCCTTCGACGTCATGCCCTCCGCTTCGAACTTTCAGGTCTAATCCATGCTTTTTGCAACAAATAACAGCTGCTTGAACATGAGATTCATGGGAAGGTAAAACTAGAAACTTTGGCTTTCTCGAGTTGAATAAGTATCTGCGGTTTCGCGCTGAGGATCGGAAAAAAGTTGAATAGGAAGCATTACTCTTGGTGTAAACAGGGATCAATGGGATATTGGAAGTGTCTTGTGGGTTGAGGAATAGACATTTGAGAAATTTATCATCATCACCATTAGTGGCTACACAAGAACCTGGTCTTGAAGAGCAAAAAAGCACAAGAAAGCAGGGGAGTAGTAGTACTAAAACCCCCATGTACTGAATTGTTTTCTTTTTCCCTGTAGATTGGACCAATAAGAAAGAAATGAAGTAGAGATATGGCTAGGCTATACAATCTGGATAAGCACCAAAATTAATACTATAAGTTTCAGATCTCAAGATGTACTGGAAAAAAAAAAAAAAAAAGATCCCCTGCAGAGATATCTGTACTGACTGTATTTAAAATACTTATTTTCAATGTCAAATGCCAATGAACGTGGCATCAGTACTTACTGTGTTTAAAATACTTAAGAACCAACAACCATTCTTGAAATTTGGATGCCTCTGGCTCTGCTCTGCTAGTATCATATTCTCAAGTCTCAAGCTCAACTACCAATCTACCTTGTTTTTGTTTTTATTTTTATTTTTATTTTTTTACTGTTTTGTTTTTATTTTTTTACTGTTTTTGCACAGTCGAGACTAGAGGGGCCATCACATGGGGACCCAACTAGTATACAAAGAAAGTATGAAAAATGGAATGCAAAGATTTTATTTTGCCTGAACCTTCTTTGGAAACAATAGTACGTTTCCGGACCTCTGCATGGCAGGTAGGAGTTCTCTCAGGTAATTCGAAAGAGAGTGAGGTATGGCGCAGGGAGAGATTTCTCCTTGCACGGTGGGGTTGCGGCACACATGGGCAACTTGAAAGGAAACAAAGAAAATGTGAAGTAGGCTATTAATTTTTGCACCTGCTCATTAGACCACTGCACCAAGGTGCAATGAACGCATTATTATTATTTTATTTTATTTATTTTTTTTTGATAAAGGAAAGATAATACATTATTTTGTTTACATATAACATTTAACCAACTTTCCTTTCTAGACTTATCCCATGATCTAGAGTTTATATGCACATTCGCATATTTAATAAGAAACTTGGCAAGATTGTCTGCTAGATTATTACATGATCTCCGAATATAAACAAAGGAAGTATTAGCAAGAAATTTCATGGAATTCTGAGCTTGTTGCAAAATAGCTTTCGAAACCCAATTAACAGCAAAATCGTTCTTCCTTAGATTATTGACTACATTCAAGTTGTCGTTGAGGAAAACTAGTCTTTCATTTCTGCGGAACTGCACCCATCTTGTTGCTGCTCTACATGCTCTGGATTCAGCTTCCTCTGTACTTGAACACCATCCTGAACCTCCTGAAAAATTGATAAGATAACCCTCATTATTCATTTCAACTATACCATACGCAAATTCCTTAGTTTTGTAATTAAAAGCCGCATCAAAGTATATGAACGCAACCTCTTCCAGATTAGTTTTGCTATCATGCATACAGTTAGGATGAAATTCATCACACTGAGAAGAGATCTGTTGACTTTCTAAATACTGAACCTTCCTGCCCAGATATTGTGGATTATCCTTTTTAATGAACTCAATTAAATCATAAGGGTTAGGACAAACATTGTCGAAAACTACTTTACACCTATATTTCCAAATATACCAGAGAATATAAGAAAAATAATCTCTATTAAAACTATCCTTTAGCCAAATAAGACACCAATTTTCGTATGACATGTTAGCAGCTTTGTAAAACATAGCATCAGTGGATAAGCCCCTCAAAATAGCTTCAGTAAAAACACATTTAGTGAACAGATGATCTATGCTTTCACTAACCAAATCATTACACATGGGACACTGAGTATCAATAGGGTATATCTACCCAGAATTTCCCTAACAGGAAGACAATCACTTAAATTTTTCCATAAAAAGATCTTAACTCTCGGCATAATATTAAGTTTCCAGATACCTTTCCAAGGAACAAGAGTGTTTACATGATTCCTATCACATAAGAAATTATATGCAGATTTAATAGAGACCGAACCATCCCTAGTACCTATCCATTTCATGGAATCTTTTTTAGTGCAATCACTAACCATATCAAACATTCTTATTTTACTGATAGTATCATTATCAAAAACATCTTGAATCAGATTGTAGTTCCAAGTACCTTGGCAATCTATTATATCAGAGACTTTTGAAACTAAGTGCACACAATTACTGTTTTTTGGTTTAGGACATTCACCACCAGGCATCCATCTACCCTCCCAAATATTTATGTCTCTATCGTTGCCTACTAACCAGCAATGATTTTTTCTGATAATATCTAAACCCTTACAAATACTACTCCAGACCCAAGACTTAGCAGTTTTCTTCTTATAATAAATGGGATCAGACTTGGGAAAGTATTTATGTTTTAAAATGATACACCAAAGTTTATCAGGGTTTTCTATTAATCTCCACGCAAGCCTAGTAAGTAAGGCCAGGTTAAATTTATGGGGATTTTTGATACCTAAACCCCCATTAGTTTTACTGGAACAAATGAAACTCCAAGCCTTAATGAATATACCTCTATTACTTCTACTTTTTTTCCACCAAAATTCTCTTTGGAGAGTATCAAGCTTATCTAGAGTTTTCTTATGGAGCATAAAACACATCATTTGATACATGGGCATAACACTAGTTACAGAACAAATTAAAGTAGTCCTACCTGCTTGTGATAAAAACTTGGCTTTCCATCCTTGTACTCTATTATACACTCTATCTAACAAGTTCTGATAGTTAAAACTCTTGGATCTATTAAAAAACAAGGGAGTCCCTAAGTAAGTATCATTCTTAGTAATTCTACCTACTTTAAGAATCCTAGCTAGTAACTTACAATACTTGTTTTCAACTTTTTTACTAAAATAAACTCCAGATTTCTGATAGTTTATGACTTGACCCGAAGATTCATTAAAGATTTTAAGGATATCCAGTAGATTCCTAGCTTGAACTATGTTAGCATCAGAGAACAGAAACGAATCGTCCGCAAAAAATAAATGAGAGACTGGTGGACTCTTTTTTGTAACTTTAACACCAGACAATTTACCACTGGATTCAGCATGAAAAAAAAGTTGCGATAATGCTTCCATACAAATGATGAAAATATAAGGCGACATAGGGTCGCCCTGTCTAATTCCCCTAGTGGGAAAGAATTTTTCACCTGGCGAGCCATTCACAAGAACAGAAGTCGAAACAGTGGAAATGCAACTATATATAAGGTCACATAATTCACTGGAAAAACCAAATTTTTTAAAAATGAAAATCACAAAGTCCCATTCTAGCCTATCAAAGGCTTTTGAAAGATCAAGTTTTAGAGCCATGTGACCACTTTTCCTTTTACTAGTTTTCATAGTATGCAGAATTTCACGTGCTATAACTATATTGTTCGTAATCTGTCTATTAGGGATGAACGCTGATTGGTTTTGAGAAATTATTTTATCTAATAATGGTTTGATTCTATTAGCAATAATCTTTGTAACTATCTTATAAAGGGAATTACTAAGACTAATAGGCCTAAAATCACTAGGAGTCTTAGGTGTTTCAGTTTTCGGAACAAGAGTAATAAAAGAATGGTTGATTTTTTTGATTAAATCTTTTCTCCTTAAAGACTTTCTGGACCCAGAGAACTATGTCCTCTTTAAGAAGGTTCCAATGTTGTTGATAAAAACCTGGGGGAAAACCATCTGGTCCTGGAGCCCCCAAGCATTCATCATAAAAAGGGCATCTTTAATTTCAGCCTGACTAGGAATTTCATTTAGCTTACTATTATTAGACACACTTATAGTTGGTTTTAATATTTCATCAAAAACAGGATTAATCTCATTTCCATTTGAGTTAGCAATACTCTTAAAATGATTGGTTAATAGAGAACTTAAAAGTTGTTGCCCTTCATTCGATAGGCCAGAACTATCTCTTAAAGTATGTACTCTATTATACCTATTTCTATCCGAGGCATACTGATGGAAAAATTTAGTGTTACTGTCGTTTTCCTTAATCCATTTTTCTTTGACATGCTGACCCCAATAAGACTTTTCTATTTCATACCAGTTAGATAGGTCATTTTGTAGCTGATCAATCTTAATTTTAGTCTCTAAACTATAAGGTTTTCTATTCTCAGTTTCTAGCTCCTCCAGAATATTAGATATATTTCTAAAGATGTTTCCAAAGTCATCTTTATTCCAGGTTCTAAGATTAATTCTAAAGATTTTAGCATTTTGAAAAGGTTCCTACTTTTTTCCTTACTAATTTGTATAGATTTTTCCATTACATTGTTATAATTCTTATGATCCATCCAACACTTCATATATAACTATAAGGCCTCATACATTTATCATTAGCCGGTATTGTTTCTAGTAATATTGGGGCATGGTCCGAAGCAACCCTAGTCAGATGTTTATTACATGATTTTGCAAACAATTCTAACCACTTATGATTAACAAAGACCCTATCAATTCTCTCATGTATGTGCTGTTTACCTATTCTTTTATTAGTCCAAGTAAATGGAAGTCCAGTAAAATTAAGGTCAACTAATCCTAAAGTTTGGATACAATGGAACACATACGAAAAGCTACTTGTAGATGGACTATTTCCACCTTCTTTATCATATTTATGAAGAATGAAATTCATATCACCTATAATAGCCCAAGGGTACTCAAATCACTAATACTTTTTATAAAATCCCATTGCTCATTCCTAAGGTTATTATCTAAAGCACCATACATAAAAGAAATAAGAACATTCATGTTATCTTTAAAAACTTGAAAATGAAATATATTATTCTTAAAAGACAAGAGTTTTGTAGAGACTCCCTGATTCCAAGCTATTGCGAAACCTCCTGATCTGCCTATAGATGGCATGATAAACCAGTCTTTCACTTTTAAGGTTTTAAAAACCTTTTCTACAACTGGTAAACTAACTTTAGTTTCAGACAGGAAAATCATATCAAGATTATGAGTTTTATTCAAATGCCTTAAATGTTCTTGTTTTAAAGCAGACCTAATTCCTTGAAGATTCCAGGACAAGACCTTAAAATCATACCCATAGTCTCTATTATCACTTACCATATACCAGAAAAACATTCTTTTGTAGTAAGGCAGATAACTATCTATAATGCATTCAATTACCATGCAATTATAAATGAACATATGACACATAATGCAATTCAAGACTTTTAATTTCTTATTGTTTTGATAGAACCTAATTTTACTTTTAATACTAATACCATGTTCATAGAGCAAAAAACCATATATATTATAAATATAAGACATAATGCAATCTACGATTTTAACTTTCCTACCATTCATATAATGCCTACATCTGCTTTTAACCTTAACTCCAAATTTATAGAAAAGCAACCTATGTGAATAGTAAATATCTCTAAAGCTATATATTTTGTACACATCTATCTGAAAAACACAATTATAGTTGATCCAATAACAATACAAATGGAATATGCTGAACAACAAAATCATCATTCTAATATGTTTTTTTCTCAGATTTAAATTGATATGCTTCCTAGAACTTTTCACGCTTTGCATATTCCAGTATAAAACTTCCCTTTTAAAACACTCATGCAAAACCCTTTTATGATGCAGATAGAGACAATGAAATTTATGCATGATATAAAGCAAGCATCCCAATCCAAGATGGTCTATTATATAATTTAATTGCATATGCCTTATGAAAACAAACAAGCTCTGCAGATACCAGGATAAAATCCATAAGTCATACTCATGTGCCTTATATTTATTGATCATGATAGGTTTAAACCAAGGGTTTTTTAAAAACATGCAATTCTTAACTATATCAACAAACCAGATAAAATTTGAAAGGCTAATAGTATAGAAATAATTATGATATTCAGGGTGAATCTTAAAAGTTTTTAATTTTTTTTGAAAGTACCTCAGTTTGATTTGCAGGAGAAAGAATGTCAGTGTTATTCTCAACATTGGACTTTTCAGGTTCAGTTGCTCTCTTTATCTCAGTGTTAGCAGAGACACTTTTTAAAACTTCACCAAGCCTTTTTCCTTGTTTCTCTTTGATCCCTACTTCATCTCCTTCCTGCAGAATCTCCTCAGCTACGATGATAGGAAGATCAGTTTTCCTCCTTCAATTTCTACCCAGCCTTTGTTCAAGTCTTCTTTGTTCTTGTTGCTGCTAGAATCATCAATCACAATACTTCTCCTCCTGCTCAATATAGAGTATTGGCTTAGCATTCTAAACCATTCAGTTTGCTTTTTCTTTTGATTATTCTCTTTAAAGTTCAACTTTTTCTCCACTAGATCACTTCTTAGATTGAATTTTATCTAAAAATCCTGAGCACCGAAATCAACTTCTTCAATCTTTGTATCATTGTCCAATAACCTCATAGAAAGAAGCTTTCCATGCACACGATTTGGTATTGAATAAATTGTAGCTGCAAAGTCACTTGCATTAGAGAAGCGTATTATGAAGACCTTAAGATCAACTGTTTTCTTGATGATTAGCCTTCCAGTAGGAGACCAAGAGTTATTGAGATGAAAAGCCAACTCTCCCACCTTCACACCAGCAGGATCATCCTTCTTTTTTATTTCCTTAAAAAGTTTGACAACTCCCCTTGGGTATCTCTTTTGATCAATAAGTATAGCAGCAGAGCGGAGAAATTCAATGTAATGCCTAAAAGAATCAGAAAGAGGGTTCACCTGATCTTCTAGGAAAGTTGTGAGATGAGCTATGTAATTGTCTGTTGGAATATCAGACATTGTTTTGAGAACTTGAGAGAACCAGAGCTGAGAAATCTGACTGAGACTAAAGCTGGGAGATATGCTTAGAACTCTAGAATGTTTTCTGATAGTTAAGTTGTGAAGAGTTTGGATTGCATAATATTTATTATATACCCGACCATTGCATGTAAATAGTGATCTCAACATACTGCATAATTTTGCCACTTGTAAGAAACATCCGTTATTAACAATGTTGCAAGAGATGGAGCTTCTGACATTGAAACAGGGAGTGGATTATACCATATCTATACTCAAACATTTTCCTAGACAGAGAGATTTTTGTAATGATTAAAGGCTTCTCATTATTCCATAAGTCTGTCTTCAAGTGAATGTCTTCTAATGATAAGTATTGTATCTTACTTGGCCTGGGACAAAAGAGCGGACACCATCACCTGTGAAAGGAGATACGCCTGTAACATCCATACAAACATCTTGACCATTCTCCCAATTAAGAACAAGAATGTCAATGAGCAAAACAATTCATCTATTTCTAGAAGAGGCTTTCAAGAGATTAATATAACTTGGGACTTGACATTTAAGCCTCAACCATTTTAAAAGATTATCTTTCACACTTTTCCTGAACCTAGTTGTGTCCATACTTGTTAGCCTGATGGGACAGGGCTATGATAAGATTGTGTTTTCCCACCAAAAACCTTCCTTCCAATTGTAGGAACGTATAAGTTTCATCTGATTATTAAGTTTTGAGACTAAACCTAATTACTTTAGGATATTAGGTCGACACATTTGTTTAGACAAGAAAGAGTCAAAGATTGACTTAGAGGATCCCAATTATTCAGTTATTGTTAAGGTGCGTCTAAGTCCTACTTGAGTATTTCGGACTCTACAACATCTTAAGAATCCCTTTTCTTGAGGAAGAGTTCATAGATCCCACCCAGAACTGCAACTAGATGTAGATTATCTTAAACAAAACAATATATATGCTCTTTATGCAGAATATCTTTCCTTATCAAATATTTTGTTTTTAAACTATGTTCTCAAGTGATTGTAAGAAACATCCGTTATTAACAATGTTGCAAGAGATGGAGCTTCGACATTGAAACAGGGGAGTGACGATCTACAGTTATACCATATCTATACTCAAACATTTTCCTAGACAGAGAGATTTTTGTAATGATTAAAGGCTTCTCATTATTCCATAAGTCTGTCTTCAAGTGAATGTCTTCTAATGATAAGTATTGTATCTTACTTGGCCTGGGACAAAAGAGCGGACACCATCACCTGTGAAAGGAGATACGCCTGTAACATCCATACAAACGCGATTGCGAGATCTCAAGATATTGGTTCTCATGACATTCTCTCCTTCGTAGAGAAGACATGAGAAGAGGCAAGATGTAGGATCAGAATATCACAACATCAATACTTCGCGAGATAAATAAACGACAGCATTGTGAAGGCGTCGCAGATGAGTAATATAAATGACGCAATGAATGACGATAGTCAAAACACGAGAAAGGTATGAAAGTATGGCGAAATTTAGGAGTGTCGCGAGAATTGATACTTAAACGTTTGCGATATTTCGCAATCCATTCCCGAAAATAAAGGACAGCTTAGCTGTCATCCACTGTATACTACCCTATATAAAGGGTTGAGTAAGTCGGTAGAGAAGAGAGTTCTTTTTGAATTGTTAAGCAAGTTTTGAAGAGAGAGAAAGTTTTAGAGTGATTGTAATTCTTTAACTCGTTTCTATTTCACATTGTAAAGATTCAAGTATTCAATCAATAGAAATCATAATCATTGATCTTAAAATGACTTAATTGTGTATATTATAGTGAGGGGTGTAGTGTAGGATTTCCTGCAACTACAATTGAAAAATATTCTTTGTCTGACAATCAATGGTTGATCAATTCATTATGTTAGAGCATAGCTCGGTTGAACCCACTAAGCGTTGGTATGTCAAGTTTGGTTGTCATATTTTAGTGAATCAAAACTCATCTAAGAGTCGCTTGATTATGTACTAGAGAACAACTTCACTTAGGTTAGACTAGAAAGTCTAGGAATGTTGAGACATACAAGTATTACTCGAAGACCTGAAGAACGTGAAGAAGTAACGGACTACAACGACGACATCATCCTTCATCTTGAGGTTAGTAATATTGACTTGAACTGTTTCATTCCTATCGTATCTTTCAAGTCGTGTTATATTGAAAACATAACTGCGAAGCTGTGTATGAAACATTTACTCTAGTAGTGAGATATGATCATATGATCATAGTATTAGGAAGATAGATTACGAATTATAATGCTTATCTTTTAAACTTCGTATATATGACATCGACATAATCTTATAGTGCTGTTATGATTATGTGTATGGGTTATGGTGAAGATTTCATCCTAGGAAACAATGTTTTACATTCGTTTAAAGGAAGTACATTCATGAACTTGTTTTATGAATCGAAAGGTAAATCGCTAGGCTTATTGGTATTGTTATTCATTGCATATCTTTGGATTACCAATATGTGTGAAATGGTAGAACCAATCATAACTTTGTTATGTATCTTGGTACAACTAATCACAATGCTTGACTTATGATTTGGTATGACTAGTTTTCATCAATTAGTGTAACCGATCCTAAGTAATCACCATGAGATGGTATGATCGATATTTATAATTAATGTAATCGATCCTGGTAATTGGTATGACTTATCATAGAGAGTTGTGTAATCGATCCTTGTAATTGGTGGTAACCAGTCCTGGTAATTGGTGTAACGGATCCTGGTAACTGGTGTGACCAATCATAAGCAATACCATAGAATATAGTAACCGGTCCTGGTAATTGATGTAAGCGATCCTATTAACTGATGTAGCCGGTCCTGGTAACTTGTGTGAGTAATCACAAGTATTTACATAAGTAAGGTATAACGGATCCTTGTGTTTGGTAGAACCGATTGAACCCATGAATGTGTTTTGACAAGTTTGATCAATCACATAGTAGTCTTGGAATACATATGAACCAATTCTAAACTTGTTTGGAAGTGTGGTATAATCGATTCCAAGAATGTAAATATGAAAGAGGATTTACATGAAGAAGATGTCAACATTCTTTGGACACGTACAATAACTCTTATCTTTTATTGTTCAAAGATATTCCTAATTACTCAAGGAGATCCTGTTCGAAATAAATTAAGAATATTTTAATTAAGGTTGTTAGTTTTTTCATGCTTTAATTACAAGCAATTAAATGCATATCTCTAGAGAATAAAATTAGTAATGTACATTTACTAATTGGAGATTTTCTATTGAGATATTTTGAAAATATTGGACACAACATTTATTGGAATTAGGAAAACCGAATAGGCGTTTATTGCATATTTTGAGTATACTTTCGGTTTTGGAAATTCCTTGATGTCCAAACTTCCTTGGTCTATAAATACCTAAGTTTGCATTTCTAGCAAACTATCCTAAGATCCAGGCAAACTTCATCTTCTTGTTGTTTCCGATGGAGCCTTCTATCCAGAGACGAAAGTACCCTAATTAGGAGAAATCTCTTATGACCGCTCGTTTAAAGACTTCTGTGGGATCAAGAAGCTCTACGAGTACCGTTGGTGGGAAACTAGATAATTGCAGTGTTATTAGTTTTCGATTGATTTGATTGACTAACGGTTGTTGAACTTTGATTTCACCTAGTTTGTTTATTCTTGAGAATCTTCTCTTCTGATATAAGATTCACTCAAACTAGATCGAAGTGTCGACGGGATCTTTAGACTGTTTGTAGTTCTAAAGACATTTTTTTCGTTCTGTGCGTGATTGATCACAAGCGATTCAAGTGGTGTTGTGCAGGTTATTATTGAAGATCATAAAAAATTTGAAGACGAAGAAGATTTTTTATTTGGTTTCTCATATCTTTGTGTCGCACAAACCATGATCGGCTGGGATCCAACTAGAATCGGATTTATTCGATTGATTAGTTGCGTGAGATCGGTAACACATAATAGTTCTCTTGAGATCTATTTTAGATTGTTACGAATCCGAATCTTATTACTTTGTTGATAGAGATTGGATTGATCTAACCAGGCAAAGGAGTTTATTGTATTAAACAGAAGAGCCTTTGCATATGACTTGAGATATCTTTATCTGGAAAGAATCAATAGAGATTTGTTGTTCCTTTACTGTTTGGAATACGATCCAAAGGAATTGTTCTAGTGCGTGCGCTTATTAAATGTCGGAAGCGCAGGGATACTGAAGAAACCAAATGAAATATGGTTAGTTGCTTGGTCTCAACTATACGAAGTTGGTTTAGATTTTGTATAGCGGCTTGATTCTGAGAGTATTCAATTCTGGACTATGTCCCGGGGTTTTTCTGCATTTGCGATTTCCTCGTTAACAAAATCTTGTTGTGTCATTTACTTTATCTTTCCACATTATAATTGTCTTATTATAATTAAAGTAAATTACACAAACGTTATTTCCGTGTTACTTGATAGTGATCCTATAGAGTTTGGTTAAGTCCGAACCTATTATCAAGTAATCACATTTTGGTAGTTGTATTATCTCGATCTTGTATCCATAGACAATCACACAAAGTGTGAATATCGATTTGTTGCATTGTCTCGACTTTGTCCATGGATAATCACTTTCGGTAAGAGGACTTATAGGTGGATAAATAAAAGATTGTAGCGTATTTGGGTACCCTCGTCTTTTCACATTACAATAAAAATGGGCTCATGTATACGGAAGGGAACACTTTTGCACTGGAATGACAACAACACAAAGAAGTGAAAGTGTAAATAGCTTTGTAAAGGGTTCCTTGAATGGAAAGCAATTGGAAATGCGATAAAGGGTTCCTTGAATAGAAAGCAATTGAAAATACTTATTGTATTACTACTAGGTACCGCCTCAGCCTATGGCCAAGGTGATACCTCTTCGTTCGATTTGTGTTGTATGGTGTTTTTGTTTGTCTAGCATGTAGGTTTTGTTTAGATAAAACAAATTAAACATCATGATTTTTAATCTTTCCCCTATGGTGTATGAAAATTAGTATGGTAGGTTTTGGTTAGATAAAAAAAATTAAACATCTCAATTTTTCCGGTATGGTGTATGAAAATTAGTACATTTGGGTAAAAGATATCATTGAACACCATAAAAGTAAGAACATATATATTTTCACTTGGAAAAGTAATGGTTAGTTTTAATACATTTGGGGTAAAAAAACACATGTAAATGATATGATAAACAAAAATTTATTTGTAAATGTTCATAGTATTCATAAGATTTCTACTTCTTTTGTTATGTGTGTAAAATTTAAGGCCTGTTTGGTACAATTTTTAAAAACAACTTTCAAAAATCATTTTCTACAGTTTTTAAAACATATCATTTTTTCTTGTTTTCATTTTCCATTAGATTTGAAAATGGATTTGGTGTGAAATTTTAAAAACTGTTTTGGAAAATATATTTTTTAAGAACAAAACTTAGTTATAAATTATAACAAACAACAATTCATACTTGCCAACTCCATCAAATACTTCAAAACTAATTATAGATTCTGTATAATTAGTGGATCTAATGCAAGATGATTTTTTATAATTTTTAATTTTTAATATCACTTTCAGTCATTTTACCAAACAGTTCGTGCGCATTACAAATCTTCCATTTATTTAATCAGAAAAGTGAAAAAAACGGGGGTCTAACAACCACACCCAATATTTCCTTTAGGCAATATGTATATGGACAAGAGAATCAACTAGACAGTCAGACTCAATCAATGAAAATATATCCAAGAGTTATATCTCTGTTTCTCCATTTAATCAGCAAATCAAACAGATAGAATCCGTGAACCTGATTATATGAGAAACAACTTGAACGGTACCAAAGACCAATGTTCAAGTGTCAATGATACAGGTGTATTCGTACTCCTTTAGGGAACTTAGTTAACCTCAAGCTAAGTTGAGGGAAGAATCCTATTCTAGGTAGGAATCCTTGTTTAGGCAGAATTCCTAGTTAGGGAAGAGCTTTGTTTTAGGCAATACTCTTAGTTTAGGAAATAGATTCATAATAGAAGTCATTGGTCGGCTGAGTATGAAGAAGGCAATAAATAGAGGGCTTTGGATAATATCTAAGGACATATACTAGATACAGAAAACCTAAAGAAATCTTGAAATAATACTTGTGCAAGCTTAGCAAACAGTTTAAGGTTGATCCACTGTTTATAGAGATTGTGAGCGTAACAAAGAGAGAATTATAATCGTTTTCTTGTTTATAATATAGAAAAGATATCTTTCTTCGAATTACTTTCTTGTGTCTTCTGTTTTCTAAGTTTTTCGTCTATTATTATTCTGAATCCCGCCTTTATAGTAATAGCTACCAAGGTATAGAGATCATACGTACCAAGTTGGTATCAGAGCAAGGTTAGCTTTTAGGGTAAATCCTCGTGGTTTATGGTTTTAACTAGATGTATCTACATGAAGCTTGGTGAGGTATTCGAGAAGCTATAATACGTTAGGAGAACAAGGGGATCAAGGATGACGAAGCCAGATGATGATCCTAAGAAAAGCGAACCACAGACTATGGAAGAAAAGGTGGCTACGCTATAAACCGATATGAAGTCGATTCAAACCACCCTTGAAGAATTGAATGAATGTATTCGTTCTCATACACCCAAGCCGAAGACGAAGAAAAAGGTTACACCTTCACCTGTAACTTCGGAAGAAGAGGACAAGGAAGAAGAAGAAGAAGATGAGGACGAAAAAAAGAAGAAAAACGAGATTCTTAAAAGTCCTAAATCAACTAAACTTCATGGTAAGAATCTGAAATTTTATTTTCGTGTTGATATTCCACTTTACGATGGGAGTGTAGATGTAGAAAAATTATATGATTGGATTGAACGTCTAGAGACGTAGTTCTCTTTCTTTGAATATGGTTCAAAGGAAAATATTGTTTGCGGCATTGAAGCTACAAAAGCATGATCTAACATGGTGGAAAGCTTATCAAAGACAAAACCTAAGTAAGGGAGTATTGTCGTGAAAAAGATTCAAGGTAGTTGTAAGGAAACAGTTATATCTGGTTGGCTACCTTGAAGAGAGATGGTTCAAGTGGTACAACTTGAAGCAGACTTACAACCAAACCGTGCAAGAATATACTTCAGAATTTCATAATCAAGCTATGATTTTGGATTTAGACTTAGGAGATTACGTTATCTACATGAAGTATATCTCCGGGTTCCATGAGTATATACAGAAGGAGTTGAAGATGTTTTCAGTTGATACAATTGCTGAAGCAAGTATAAAAGCTAATGCTATCGAAGGAAGGCTTAAGAAATCTGACTCAAAGAGAAATATAAAGGGAAAATCTGGAGGTACCACTGTGAAAGGAACTTGGGAGGAGCATCTCGTTCACTTTGAGAAGGTGTTTAAAGTGTTACACGAAGGCCAGCTGAAGTTGAACGCAAAGAAGTGTGAGTTTGGGAAGGAAAAGTTGGTGTATCTCGGATTCATTGTTGGTGGTGGAAAACGGAAGATTGATCCAAGGAAGGTTGAAGTGATCACTAAGTGGCCTAGACCTAGTACTATAACTGAAATCTTGATTTTCTTAGGGGCTTGTACATACTTGCGTAAGTTTATCCGACATTTTTCGACTATTGCAGGACCATTACATTGTTTGACGGGAGCTAAGGCAAAGTTTGAATGGCAGAAAACCCATGAAGACGCTTTTCAGTTACTAAAAAGGAAGATTTCAGAAGCAACGGTGTTGGCATTGCCTAACTTACAATGTATTTTTGAAGTTGAGACCGACGCTTCTAACTATGCAATGGGAGGAGTGTTTTTATAGGATGGTAAACCTGTGGAGTACCATTCAGAATTGTTTTCAGGTGCTATAAAGAACTATGCACCTTACGACAAAGAATTTTATGCTTTATATCAATGTATCAAGCATTGGCGAGTGTATCTTTTAGGTAAAGAAGTAGTGGTACATTCAGATCACAAACCATTGGAGTATCTAAACGCACAGAAGAAACTACAACAAGCCCGACACATGAAGTGGATGTCCTACTTGATGACTTTCAACATTCTCATTAAGTACAAGAAGGGAGTAACAAACAAGTTGGAAGATATGTTGTCTCGTCCACCAGTCCGAGCATTAATGGTGGCTATGAGAATTCAGCCAATTATTATTCAAGAGTATGCAGGGTCATACGCATCTAGCAAAGACTTCAAGAAGGTGTTAGAAGGTGTAAAGAGTGGTTTGAAAGGCGAGTTTGAACTCCGGGATGGATTGTTATACAAGGGTCAGTTACTTTGCATTCCAGAAGATGGAGATCGTTTACAATGGTTGAGAGAGGAACACATATCCCGAGTTGCTGGACACTTTGGGATGAATAAAACTCTTCTTAATCTTCTTCGTTATGTCTTTTAGCCAAAGATGCAAGATGATGTGGATAAGTTGGTTAGAGGGTGTAAGTTGTGTAGCACATCTAAACCTTCCAACAGGAAACGTGGGTTATATCTACCATTACTAGTACCATCAAGGCCTTGGGAGAGTATTTCTATGGATTTCTTGGTGGGTTACCAAAGACCAAGTCTGGTTATGATTACTTGTTCGTTGTGGTTGACCGATTCAGCAAGATGATCGCATTAATTCCATGTACAAAGGCGGTAACGAGAGTCGGTGTAGCAAAGCTCTTCTTTGAGCAAGTGTGGAAGCATTTTGGGTTACCTACTTCGATTATTTCTGATAGGGATAGTCGATTCCTTAGTCACTTTTGGGATTCCTTATGGAAGATGATGGACACTAGGTTGAAGAAGAGTACAACTTTCCATCCACAAACAGACGGACAAACAGAAGTGGTCAACAGGACTATGGTTCATATGTTAAGGGGATATAATTCCAAGCATCCTAAAACTTGGGATGAAAGTTTACCATATCTACAGTTTGATTTCAATAGAGCAGTTCACAGGTCTTCGGGAAAATATCCTTTCGAAACGTGCTATGGTTACTTACCACCTAGTCCTTTCGACCTAGTATTTTCTAGTGACACCTCAATGGGGGGAAGGAAGGAAGTGAGCGGAAAAATGCACAAAATTTCTTGGAGAATATATCTCAGATTCATGCAACTGTTAAAGCACAATTAAAGAAGTCACAAGCCAAATACAAAGAAAAGCATGACAAGCATCTTGTGCGTTGTAATTTCGGTGTTGGTGACTTGGTATGGTTAAAATTAGGTAAGGAACGACTGAAGGGGGAAGGTAAGAAGTTGAAGCCATTGAGGTATGAACCATTTCGTATTCTCGATCAGATTGGTGAAAATGCCTTTCGACAGGATCTGCCACCTTATCTAGGAATGTACTCAGTTATCAATGCCTAATAATTGAATTTGTTTGAACCACCATTACTTGATTATGATGGCGACGACACTTTGATCTTACCACGAGTAGAAGACTTATGGTTTGATAGAGAGGAACCACTCAAGGAAGACTGTATATTGGAGCGAAGAGTGACTAAAACACGACAAGGAGAAATAGAAGATTTTCTAATTGGATGAAAAGGTCAAGTTCCTAGCAAGGCCAAGTGGTTTAACAAGGAAAAGGGACTCTCGAGTTCCATAACCTTCATTTTTAACTCTCACGGGAGTTAAAGTTCTTAAAAGGGGAACCCATGATACAGGTGTATGCGTACTCCTTTAGGGAACTTAGTTAACCTCAAGCTAAGTTGAGGGAGAAATCCTATTCTAGGCAGGAATCCTTGTTTAGGCAGAATTCCTAGTTAGGGAAGAGTTTTGTTTTAGGCAATACTCTTAGTTTAGGAAATAGATTCCTAATAGAAATCCTTGGTCGGCTGAAGAAGGCTATAAATAGAGGGCTTTGGCTAATAGCTAAGGATATATACTAGATATAAAAAACCTAGAGAAAGCTTGAAACAATACTTGTCCAAGCTTAGCAAACAGTTTAAGGTTGATCCACTGTTTAGAGAGATTGTGAGCGTAACAAAGAGAGAATTGTAATCGTTTTCTTGTTCATAATCTAGAGAAGATATCTTTCTTCGAATTACTTTCTGGTGTCTTCTATTTTCTAAGTTTTTTGTCTATTATTATTCAGAATTCCGCCTTTATAGTGATAGCTACCAAGATATAGAGATCATACATACCAGTCAATAAATTTATATCAACAACCAAAGGTTGGATTATCTAATTGATTGAACTACGCACAACCTGTGATATTTCAATTATATAGAAAATATAATGCGGAAAAGAAATAACACAGACACCAGAAATTTTGTAAACGAGGAAACCGCAAATGCAGAAAAACCCCGGGACCTAGTCCAGATTTGAACACCACACTGTATTAAGCCGCTACAGACACTAGCCTACTACAAGTTAACTTCAGACTGGAATGTAGTTGAGCCCTAACCAATCTCACAGTGATCAAGGTACAGTCGCGTTCCTTACGCCTCTAGAACCACGCCGGATCTGCGCACTTGATTCCCTTAGCTGATCTCACCCACAACTAAGAGTTGCTACGACCCAAAGTCGAAGACTTAATAAACAAATCTGTCTCACACAGAAAAGTCTATTGAATATATAAATCTGTCTCCCACAGAAATACCTACGAGTTTTGTTCCGTCTTTTGATAAATCAAGGTGAACAGGAACCAATTGATATACCAGACTTATATTCCCGAAGAATAGCCTAGAAATATCAATCACCTCACAATAACTTAATCATATGATGGTGAAACAAGTTATTGTGGAATCATAAACGATGAGAAGAAGATATTTGTGACTACTTTTTATCTTACCTATCGGAGATTAAATCTCGAGCAAATCTTAGAGAAGATAATACTCAATACGATAGAACAAAGTAAGATCAGAACAATAGTTAACCGAAGTTAGCCATATGAACACTTTCATATCAACCTTGTTCATGTTAACATAACTAGTTCAAATGACTAAAATGAAACTAGTTATAGAGTTTTTCGATTGTTTATATTCTCATAGAAGTATACAAGACACAATTGAAGCAAAATCAGTTTTGATTCACTTGAATCAATTCATGAACATTATAGTGACGATTTGCAAAGGATTGCATTCTTTATTATATAAATGTATTTGTTCATGAGTTAACAGATTTTAGAACTTAACCATTCAAGTATGCAAACTTGTACGCATACTTAGAGTTCCAGGCCTGGCCTGTGTTCGCCAGTATGCAAACGTGTACGCATACTGTCATACACAACCGAACTCAGTTGAAGTTAGTATGCAAACTTGTACGCATACTATAGTTCACGGACTTCAACTGTTGAATCAGTACGGATATGCACACTAGATTCCCGGACTTGGAATAACTTGCAACGGTTAGCATACAAGTACGCATACTGTGCTATATCCAATCATTGGTTAATTGTTTTAAACTCCCATTTCAAACATTGAAACATGCTTAGAAGACAACAATAGCTGTCTCACACAAACTATTAGCTTCAAAGCAATTTTCAAATGATCAAATGATCAATACTAAATATTCCGAGTCTACACCAAATAACTATCTCACACAAATCATATAAGATGTTACCAGGCGATTTTCACATGATCATCTTTTGACTTTTGTCAAGAATATAAGATGAACTTGGTTGAAGCGAAAGATTACCAACACATAAGCAAGTTAAACTTAGCTTGAAATATCAAATGTGTATAATTTGAAGTCTATATAGCTATACGACTTTTGTCTCAAATAGGAGATAGAGTAGAAATGGACTTTTGAGTGATAGATGAGTTCAAGTCTCCACATACCTTTTGTTGATGAAGTTCCACAAGCTCCCCTTAGTAGTTCTTCGTCTTTAATCGATGTACGCCGTGAAGTCTAAAGCTCAACTACACATTTTATCCTAATCCGAGATTTAGCTATAAGTAGACTAGAAATCAAGACTTATAGTTTGGAAACTAAACTTTACAAACAAGCTTGAGATAGAAACGCTTGCGAGTTCGACCGAGCAGTGCTCTAACAATCTCCCCCTTTGTCAATTTTAGTGACAAAACTATCAATACATATGGATTACCAAATAAATAAAATTTGTAGCTTCTCATCCAAATGCTTGGTTTCCTTGGTTCTTCAACATTACTCGAAATATTCGTCACTTCCAAGTACTCCAGTGATTCTGAACGTGTTCAACTCAGCATCATAGTTGTTGAAGATCCGTATCCATAACAATAAGAAAACAGTTGTTCTCAATCATTTTTGTACAGTGTCATTGTATTATTACACAACATCAAAGTTCAATTGTATCACAACTTTGACAATAATACTATGGTGATATGTATCACTCCCCCTTAGTCAATACTCCATCTCACAATGAAAACCACTCCCCCTTACATAATGATCCGTAAACCATATGTATTTGTAGTGTGAACTACGCAATAATTTTCCCCCTTTTTGTCAATATAAATTGGAAAAGGTACAAAAACTAGCGGGATCATAATGAATTCTCATAGATATACTTCATGACTAAAAGAGAACATATCAACTTTGTTTGGATGATTTCACATAGTCGAAACTTAGTGTATTCATCAATTAAGAACTCTCCCACATAAAATGTCATTCCCGAAAGAACAACAAGAGCGACCTTACTTTTACAAGAAAAGAAGGATTTCTTTGGACATTAACAAATTACATGAAACATGAATTTGTATCCACAAAACTCAATTAAATTAACCAGAAAGGAACCTTAATGATTAATTTAATTGGAAATGCTCAACATAAGAGAACTTACGGAGCCGCACAGTACTTTCACATAGAAGTGGATCAGGGAAAGATCAATACTGCGGAATATTCAAAGATTCATTCTATTTTTCATCAATATATTTGTATAATGATAACATAGACTTAATCTTTGACATCAAAAGGTCATTCTATTTTCCATCAATATTTGCATAAAGACATATAATAGACTTAACTTTTGAGTATATGGGACAATCATAGTTCACGGTCGTAAACACACATATCCCATAACAATTTTTGAAATATATAAAACCAATAAGATTAAATACTGCAAAATCATCTTCCAAATAAACTTTGGAATTTAAATAAATAAATCTAAAAATATTGCAAGATGAAAATCGTTGGCAATAGCTATGTGTACTCACAATAATTGTTATTCCAAACCCTAGTTATCCTTCTTAAAACACAAGAATAAATTCTCATAAGAAGTTTCCTAGACATTAATACCTTTGAAAAATTCTTTATCATCCCCGAAATCCTTGTCGTCAACAGCCATTGGAACATAATGTTCATGAAGAAAGGAGTCAATTCTAACAAATCTTCTTGACTGATGCCGAACCAGGGCCTTCTGAATTTCAAAAGTCCTTAAAACAATAGCCTTTATTTGCTGCATATCCTTTCTTGTTTCCTTCAACTCTTCAGAATACCAGAAAACTTCTGAAGATTTGAAGGTACATCCCTTGGTTTCCTCACATTCCTCCTTTTTCATTTCAAAGTTGAAGGTAAAGGAGATTTATCTTTTTCCTTCATGATTGATGGCTTAACAATCATATTAACATATTTTCCATCAGAAGTCATGATGCTTGGAGTGTCCATATAGATATGGGTTTGCGAGAGAAATTCACAAAACAAGCTCTACAAGCAAACTTGTGATAAAAAGAGTTTTCAGGGAAGGAAAAAGGATTGTAGGGTTACAAAACCTTTATAAAAAGTAAGAAGATTCACGTACACACAACTCACAACCCTAAAGAAGGCAGAATTGTCGATTTTAACCCTCTTTTAATAATCAAACATGGAAACCCTTTTCAATACCAATCTAGGATATGAAAAGATCAACCGAATTCCAAACAAACAAAAAAAAAATAACTTTTTCTTTTTCCTAAGACCTGAAAGTGCTTAACTCTTGTCTCTTTGGGATCAGGTACTTGAGACAAGATGCACAACCAACACAATTAAGCTGTGTTGGGGTGAACAATAATATGCCCACCATGACCTTTTTGAAAAGAATTCCTAAAATCATCTTTCACAGAATATTCAGACCATGTTCGTTTCTGTAGTGGTCTAACTTTTTCTTTAGAAATAAACTTTTTCGGAGAAAAGTTGAGTTTATGTACCTCAGACGACTTCTGAACAAGTTTTAGCTTGTTTGATAATCGATTTGCTCTCCGTTGAAGTTTGTTGACATATCTTACTTTATGCTTGTACTTGAAACAACTAGAGAGTTCGTGACCCTTAATAGTACAATAAGAACATGTCAAAGTGGAGGATGGTTCAGACACCATAGCGGAGCAAGCTGCTAGACATATTGTAGTACCTGAAACATTAGAAATAGAATTTCCAGTAGACAGAGAAAAATCCATTTCATCCTCCAAAACAGTTGAAGAAGTTTCTCCAGGAAAAATATCAAGATTGATGTGAGTATTGCTACAATTATCAAAATCAATATTTTTGGCAAGGAGCGCAACACTTGATTTTTCATCTTCATTTGAATGATAGTGATCAGATATTTCATCAAGAGTTGCAGCAAGACCTTTGTTCCCAGTGTATTTTCTACGATTTGGAAATTCATTGGAAAAATGACCAAAACCTTTACACTTGAAGTACTGAGGCATATCCTCATCATCAATATCGAATGTGTCCCTATTTTTTGGAGATACACGGTCATGAGTTTAACTGATGATCTAGGCTTATCTCTGACGAACCGTTTACTTCTCTTCAAAAGAAGACCTCTAAATTGTCTTGTGATCAGAGAGACTGAGTTATCAAGATTTCCATCTGACGAATCAGTCTCGATAGGATCATCCCCGGAGTTGCCAACACATTTACATTTGTCAAGCAATTTTGTGTTCTTTTGTGCTTTGAAAGCAATATCCTTTCCAGATTTGGATGTATGCTCATGATCAAAGATCTTTAACTTCCCAACCAAGTATTTCTGCATAAAGTATTAAGGTTATTTCCTTCAAAGATGGCGTGTTTCTTAGAATCGTATTTGGCTGGCAACGATCTGAGAATTTTCATCACAATGTCCTTTTCAGGAATAGTCTTACCTAATGCAAAAGATGCATTAACAATTTCAGAAACTTTGTGATTAAACTCATCAAATGAATCTTCATCAGCCATATGAAGGTTTTCCCAATCAGAATTTAGGTTTTGAAGCCTAGCTTCCTTTTCATAGGTATTCCCTTCGAATACAGTTTCTAAGATATCCCAAGCATTTTTAGACCGAGTGCATGTAGTCACGTGGTGCTGAAGATTTGGGTTAATGGCATGAATGATAGCATTTAAACCGTCAGAATTTTTCTTTGCAGCGAGAATCTCGTTTGGTTCATATCTACCAATATCAATTGCAATAGAGCACCGTCTACTGTAACCATTGGAGGATTGTAGCTATTAACAACATAAACCCATGATTAAAAATCACGCGCTTGAAGAAAGGCACGCATAGAAATTTTCCACCATAAGTAATTTGAGCCATGGAAGACTGGTGGTACGTTTACAGAGATAGCACTTCTTTCCATAGACTCAAATTGCTACAAACATAGACTTATGAGGTCTTAAACGTGTTTGCCTGCTCTGATACCAATTGAAAAAACGGGGGTCTAACAACCACACCCAATATTTCGTTTAGGCAATATGTATGGAAAAACTCCAACATAATTCGAAGAGAATCAACTAGACAGTCAGACTCAATCAATTGAAATATATCCAAGAGTCATATCTCTGTTTCTCAATGTAATCAGCAAATCAAATAGATATAATCCGTGAACCTAATTATTATGAGAAAAAACTTGAACGGTACCAAAGACCAATGTTCAAGTGTCAATCAATTTATATCAACAACCAAAGGTTGAATTATCTAATTGATTGAACTACGCACAACCTGTAATATTTCAATTATATAGAAAATATAATGCGAAAAACAAATTACACAGACACCAGAAATTTTGTTAACTAGGAAACCGCAAATGCAGAAAAACCCCGGGACCTAGTCCAGATTTGAACACCACACGGTATTAAGCCGCTACAGACACTAGCCTACTACAAGTTAACTTCGGATTGGAATGTAGTTGAGCCCTAACTCACACTGATCAAGGTACACTCGCGTTCCTTACGCCTCTAGAACCACGCCGGATTATGCGCACTTGATTCCCTTAGCTGATCTCACCCAAAAATAAGAGTTGCTACAACCCAAAGTCGAAGATTTAATAAACAAATCTCTCTTACACAGAAAAGTCTATTGAATAGATAAATCTGTCTCCCACAGAAATACCTATGAGTTTTGTTCTGTCTTTTAATAAATCAAGGTGAACAAGAACCAATTGATATACCAGACTTATATTCCCGAATAATAGCCTAGAAATATCAATCACCTCACAATAACTTAATCATATGATGGTGAAACAAGTTATTGTGGAATCCCAAACGATGAGACGAAGATGTTTGTGACTACTTTTTATCTTACCTATCGGAGATTAAATCTCGAGAAAATCTTAGAGAAAATAGTACTCAATACGATAGAACAAAGTAAGATCAGAACACGTAACTACAGAGAAAATAGTTGGGTCTGGCTTCACAATCCCAATGAAGTCTTCAAGTCGTTAACCTATAATGGTTTTAGGAAAAACCTAGGTTAAAGGAGAATCAACTAGTATCACACATGAGGTGTGGGGATTAGGTTTCCCAGTTGCTAGAGTTCTCCCTTATATAGTCTTCAAATCAGGTTTGATAGCTTTGGAACAAAGCAATCAATATTCACCGTTAGATGAAAACCTGATTAGATTCAAGCCAATATTTTTCAACCGTTAGATTGTCTTGGCTTGTTACACACAAATATACCTTCATTTAGATATGGGTAACCGTACCTAAACGTGTACACTTTGTTGGCTCAACAATAGTTAACCGAAGTTAGCCATATGAACACTTTCATAACAACCTTGTTCATGTTAACACAACTAGTTCAAATGACTCAAATGAAACTAGTTATAGAGTTGTTCAATTGTTTATATTCTCATAGAAGTTTACAAGACACAATTGAAACAAAATCGGTTTTGATTCACTCGAATCAATTCATGAACATTATAGCCACGGTTTGCAAAGGATTGCATTCCTCATTATATAAATGTATTTGTTCATGAGTTAGCCGATTTTAGAACTTAACCACTCAAGTATGCAAATGGGTATGCATACTTAGAGTTCCGGACCTGGCCTGTGTTCGTCAGTATGCAAATGGGTACGCATAGTGTCGTACACAACCGAACTCAGATGAAGTTAGTATGCAAACATGTACGCATACTATAGTTCCAGGACTTCAACTGTTGAATCAGTATGCATACGGGTATGCACACTAGATTCCCGGACTTGGAATAACTTGCAACAGTTAGCATACAAGTATGCATACTGTGCTATATCCAATCATTGGTTAATTATTTTAAACTCCCATTTCAAACATTGAAACATTCTTTAAAGACGACAATAGCTATCTCACACAAACTATTAACTTCAAAGCAATTTTCAAATGATCAAATGATCAATACGAAACATTCTGAGTCTACACCAAATGATTGTCTCACACAAATCATATAAGATGTTACCAGGCGATATTCACATGATCATCTTTTGACTTTCGTCAAGAGTATAAGATGAACTTGGTTAAAGCGAAAGCTTACCAACACATATTTTGAGAAATATGTAAGCGAGTTAAACTCAGCTCGAAATATCAAATGTGTATAATTTGGAGTCTATATAGCTATACGATTTTTGTCTCAAATAGGAGATATAGTAGAAATAGACTTTTGAGTGATAGATGAGTTCAAGTCTCCACATACCTTTTTTTGATGAAGTTCCACAAGCTCCCCTTAGTAGTTCTTCGTCTTTAATCGATGAACATCGTGAAGTTTAAAGCTCAACTACACATTCTATCCTAATCCGAGACTTAGCTATAAGTAGACTAGAAATCAAGACTTATAGTTTTGGCAACTAAACTTGACAAACAAGCTTGAGATAGAAATGCTTGTGAGTTCGACCGAGAAGTGCTCTAACAAAAAGTGATTGTTATAATATTATGATCGCAACGTCTCTTAAAAATCTCACCAAAAAAATAAAACTCATAATCAATTTGACTTAATTCGCAACAACAACTAATCAATATGGTATAGGCAACGATATTGGGTTTAATTCCCTTATCAGTTTCATCCTCTTATACAACATGAAAACGAAGGAACAACATTTTATTTTGGAAATTGAAGTGAATAGAAGTTTGAATGTTTGAATAGAGAAATTAACCATGCAAGAGAGTTTTGAAGAGATCATACCTCCAGCTATTTTACCATATCTCATACCTTTCATTGAAAGAAGAAAGAATAAAAAAACAGAGAAAACGATAATATGTTGTTTTCATTTTTTTCATTTTTAAAAACTGAAAACAATGGAGAAAAGCTTTTAGGATACATGTTTACCAAACATATTTCATTTTGTTTTCCGTTTTAAAAATAGAAAACGGTTTTTAAAAGCCATACCAAACATGGCCCTAGGTTTTGTTTTTCACAATTCTTATAAATCGTGTTAGTCATAAATGTTGACTAATTTCGACATACCATGGACTTAATGATGTGATGAAAAATATTCACTAAAAGTGAACTCATTCAGTTCGGAGTTTCTCTTTTGCGTGTAAAGAAAGTTTAGTAGAATATTTTGACGTGAATATTTTGTATCGAAAAATTTGTATCAACTTAATTAAACCAACTTGTACCACTATATGTCATGAACACTCTTAAGTGAACCAAAAAAGTTAAGCCATGTCATTAGAAAATAACACCAAACTAAGCCATAGAGCAACTACAAAAACACTATGAGAATAAAAGATAGTAATTGGGAGGCTATCTTCTGACATCAGTAAAACACACCTATAGATCCATTTCTTCATAAATTTAAAATATAAATATAATTATTGCTAGTGATACAAATATTTTGCATCAAACATAATTGACTTATCAAAAGAGTATGCCTTCTATTTCGTCTGCAAATAACTAACGATGCTTAATTGAAATCAAGTTGATTTATGATGCGTAGTTCACTACCTCACTGCCCAAAAGGTTAAATCAAGTTGACGTAACTGTTCACTCAAAGTAAAAACACTTGCGTAAAACCAAGATAGTCTTAGTTTTACATTAATATTTAAATCTAAGAAGCAAACTACACAGATCAAGGAATAAAGGGTACCTTGGTATACCACCGCCACATTGAGATAATACTGGGTTGCATGAATTATCTGCGAAAGAATTCCCAATCACCCTTAATGATTAAGATGTACCTGTCTTCAACACCATAGTTCGGTTATCATCAATAGTCCAGACCAATACGGGTTCAAGGCAATCATTGGAACAATTTACAGGCATCATGTTTCCATGATTAGCCAAATGTAAAAATCCTAAAAAATCCAATCTAAGGATTATTTTAAAAGTCAAACATACATAATCATTATGCAAGGATCATCATCGTATAGCTTTTACATGTCAGAAAGTTATCTTGAAAAGGTATTGAAAGTCAAATTCCATTAGGTGAGATTACGGTCTGAAAGAAGTTGATTACTCAACATTTATCTCAGAAAATATCTCCATCATGAATCAAGCACAATTTCTAACATTTATCTCCATAAAAAGTGTCAATCATGATACTAATGTTTGGCTATATTTTTAAATTATAAGTTTGAAAAGAGAACTATAAAAGTTACCTTTATAATGGAACTTCTTAATCAAATCATTCACCTTATTCGTTTCTTTACTGCTATAAAATCAGTGATACCCCCAACTAACTTCAACTAAATTCCCTAAAATTCAATTTACAGTGAAGTTGTACCTTAACATATACTTCGATCTCCTCAATTTTAGTTGCGGTGAAAGTGCTTTGACGCTTCTACGGGTCTGCAAAGTTAGGGTTTCTTTTACCGGAGAAAGAATAATGGTCAAAGGAGAAATAATAGAAGATGAGTGAGAGAAAAGGCTGAGGTTTGAGAGAAATATTTAATAATTATATAATATCAATATCATGCTTGTATTCTTTTTTTTTTGATGGGTTAATATAGTGGTGTTGTGGCCCGTAAATACTACTAGCAATTACAAGGTCCAGGGTTCGAACCCTTACCTCCTCCAAGGGAGGGAGCATGAGAACCATCAGGCCACTTGATGGTTCTCATGACATGTTTGTATTCAATAACGATTACTGATGATCATGCTTCAAAAAGTAAATATTTTACTAAATATCAATTTAGGAAGAGAATTAATTTTCACATTTGGATACATGAGGTCAGAATAGATAGTTGAATAATGCTGACCGAGAGTCCGAGACAATAGTATAACGGTCTAGCCTTCCTTTGCCTGAGCATAAATAGACATGGTTGGGTTGAGTTATCTAGGCTGAGGCATAATCCTGACCGTCCTCCTTGAAAAATCAATTCGGCCAATCTTGAACGTCCTTGTTCCCTGGACACATAGACACAACTTTTTATAATATAGAAAATAGCATAATTAATAAAGATTAAGGCTTCTAATGATCTTTATTTAAGTTTTATACTGTTGACAGCTCTATAAACTTTGTTGACTGCACTTACGCAACACACACCACATGATATCTGTTTAATTAGAAATACATCATCCTTTTGAGTTTTTTTTTTTTTTTTTTTTTTTTGAAAGTTAAATATATTGAAGCAAAAAATTACAGAAGGCTATTAAGTCTGTTGGCTGCCCTTATCTCAGTTTGAGAGGCTGTGATATGAGAAAATTCCAACAAACTAGTTGATAGGGTGTAGAATACATCCTATTTACTATCTATTGTTTATGCTTTCTTTGCTATTTTTCTTATAAATTATGTATTTTACGCTTGTTTTGAGTTTTGTAGCTACTTTGGAGTCGCACGGAGGAAAAGAAGAATAAATGATCCAAATTGAGCAAAAGGGCGGGATTGTCATTTCACAAAGCGAACACTATACGGAGCCCAGCCAAGGTTAAGGGGCAACTCTTTTGGGAGGAATACTAGTAGCAGCCTGACCAAGGTTAAGGGGCTGTAAATTGGTTATCCCTTATCAAGGGTTACCGGGTGTCATTATCCGAATATATCCTACCCTAAATCGAGAAGAAGCTCTCTTTCTCACAGTCTCATTTACTCGTTTCCTACACATGAAAGTGAGCAGCAGCCGCTGTAAGAAAAGCAGATCGAAACCCAGAAGAAATTAGGGTTCGATGTTGTATGAATCGAGATTGAGACGTTGCTGCTGAGAGACCAGATCGAGACATAGCAATGATGATTAACGAGCTCATGGTGAAGAAATCAAAGAAGAATGAGAAATTGAATCTGTTACAAGAAGAGCGAATCGGTGATGATTATGAAGCTACAGCAGATGAAGAAATTCATGGGTTCAGCTGAAGGAAATTGGTGGTTGAGATGTAATCAGAGATGGGTTGAATTTCTGCAATGAAGCCGCTGGAGATATTCATGGTGAGAAATGGGATCGAGAAATCAGAGATGGGTTAATGGCAGAAGTTGATTGAAAATACAGGGAAGAGCTGATCGAAGTTGGTAGCTGGTGGAACTAGGGTTTCTGAGATTCTGTTGGTGGTGAGAAATGGGTTTGTTGGAGATGGATGCTAATGATGAAGTCGATTCAGAGGCAAGTTGTTGCTGAAATTGATTGAAAATACAGGGAAGAGTTTGATGTTAACGGACTGAGGTCGAGAAGGAATTGTTGCTGCCGGTTCTATTGAGACTGGGTTTGAGCGAGATTGTTACAGATATGGGTTTGTGGTGGTCTGAGGTGTTGATGCTCCTAGCATCGATTGAGCTGATGCTGCAATGTGAAGATGTTGATGGCAGTTGCCAGTGAAAGCTGGATGCAGGGGATTGAATGGTTTTGCGGGATGAAGTGATTTGTGGAGTTATGTCAGTGAGATGGCTTGTAGTGGTGCTAATTGCAGGTTGGCTTGAGCTGTGAACTGTTTGGCATTGCAGCTGTTAGAAATGGAGTTAGTCGATGCTGTTAAACTGCACGTGATGGTGTTGCTCAAGTAGATGAATGTTAGGGTGCAGCTGTAATAAGACAGGAATGACTCAAAGCGGTTGCTGGTGATTTTCAAGGCTCTGATGGTGTTTGAGTTGTGGAGAAAATGTTGCGGTCGTGACTATCTTCTTTGGTGCACCGAGTTAGTTTGTAAGAGAAGAGTCTTTGTGAGCATGGAAGATGAGTTACGGGAGGATAAGGAGGATATATGCAAGTGGAGTTCGCAATTGTAGTGCGCATTTGTGGTCGAGAGTTGGTGCTGTACAGGGCATGGTGGTTGTGGTAATAGATGTCTGTGCTAGGACTCTTAACAGGAATGAAGGAAAGAACGGCCTGAATTGGCCTGGGAAACACCAGAAAACAGCCAGAACTCGGCTGGAATTTTATTCAGATGAGTCAACTCAGTGACTCGTTACACCAACTCAGTATTTCAGCCGACTAAGACCGAGTCAGACCAGCTAACTCAGTGGCTGACTCTCCCCTCCCTTGACCGTTGACTGACGGTTTGACCCTTTTTGACCGTTAGTCCTAACGGTGGACTGACGGAATATTCCGTCGAATATACTGAATTGACGGCAATGAGAACTCGAGGTGGACGGCGGTGACTTTTCGGCCGGATTAAGCCATAATACCGATTTTCCGTCGAGCCAAAAATTCCAGAATTTTCTATGGATTTTTCTCATGGGTGTGAAGACTTGGACTAGGAATTGGATGGAGAATTGGGCTCAAACTTGGAAAGAGAAGATGGAAGAAGAGAAAGACTTGAATTTGGAAATTGAATTGCTAAAGGAAAAGGATTCTATTCCTTGGAAGATTTGGAGAATATTGAAGCCTATAAATAGAGAAGTTTTCTACATCTTTTACACATATCTCTACATACACAACACTTTTCTTTTCTTATTCTTTGTGTGAACTCTTTAGCATGAGTAGCTAATTTTCTTATTGATTGAGGATGAATTCCTAGTTCTTAACATATGATTTAAGTTTTTGTTTTCAATTCTATCTTGAAGTTTTTCACATGATTATCGTTTGTTTTTACTAATAGGAATGATCTTAATGACATTCATGATTGATTGATAGATTGTTTGGGTGGCCAACTAAATTGATTTGTCGATTTAATCTAAAGCTAGTGAAAGTTAGGAGATAAGTAATCGTTTCTTGACTATTTACATAAGTAGCAAACACGAGACCTTGCGGAGGGATTCCGTGGAGCAATTGTGTGTGAAAACAACGTTAGCAAGTAGACCTTGATCTAAGAGTCTAACTACTAATATTGACCTAATAAGTTCATAAATCTTAATGCGTTTATTTAAATTACATCTAGAGTGATCTACTACTAGGTGGTTTGGTAAATAGAATCCGGTAGTCGAGAACTTCCGTATCCGGTGATACAAGGGATTTAGGGGTTTAGCACTGATCTAGCTGCTTTACCTACGGTTGGTGATAATTTGTGACTAATAACAAGTAGAAAAGAACATAACTTGATTCATTGTTTTGTAACGAAGAAGGATTCCTTGGTCTTGTCTCTCTTATTGCTTTCAACTTTATCTTTTAATTGCTTTGTTTATTTTCTTTTGCTTTTTACACCCCCTTTTCGTGACAATTTTTACAACTAGAATCTCTTTCCTCGTGGGAACGAACTTGACTTCCATTATATTATTTTTAATTGAGTGGAAATAGATATTAATTTGATTGCACCTCGTTTACATTCGCATCAAATTAGGGCGCGTTCGGTTTTCCATGTATGGTGGAAAAGAGCAAGCATATTACAACAATCAATACGGATGATTTTAGTTGTTTTTATTTTTCTTTTGGTTTATTCTTGCTTTGTTGGATTCTATATCGTATCTAACTTAAGTTTTGAGAATCTTATCGGTCACAAAGTGAAGGAGATGGGGTATCGGTTTCCATGTATGGTGGACAAGAGCAAGCATATTACAACAATCAATATGGTTTTCAACCTCAACATTATGGCAACTTCAACCATCCTGCGCACATGTAATATGCCGCAAACCCTAATTTAGGTTTTCCGCCCATAAGGATATCCTCGTATGAGTAACACTCAGTCTCATGCCACACCGATAATGATTCATTATAGTGCTTGGAGGTTCGTGTTACTCTATAAGAGTAACACTCATCATCATGCCACACGATAATGAGTACAGAAATACAAGGCCGAATTAAGTGAGGGAGTATCAACACTTATAAATGGCTTTATCTTTTTACAAGAGACTTTTGGATATTCTCATACATATCAACAACCTTATGACGGGTTTTCATACAAGTTCTAGCTCCTGTCTTTTATTTATGTAAGTGAAGGAACAATCACTAGGAGGGGAGGATCTTCTTGTAATTGTGATGTTATATCATTCAAAAGGCGGAATGTTTCGCTCTACCTTCTCTTGCTTTCAAGAACTTTAGACAATTTTTACAACTAGAATCTCTTGCTCCTCTCGTGGGAAGTGGAGGTAGTGGAATGATGTAGTGGGAACGCCCAATCTCTAACCGCCCATGACTTCCATTATATTATCCCCAGGTTGTGACATGATTTTTAATCGTGGACCCACGAAAGATAGCATGTGGAAATAGATATTAATTTTATTGCACCTGACTCCCGACTGTGGTTGTATAACCACGGATGAGATGAGCCTTGAGACACTCATCAAATTTTCGAAACCAAGCATGGGAAGGATTTTGAGAGGACCGACCATACATGCGTGTTGACGGCCGTATTCCGTTCCCTCATTGCCACTCAATTTGACCGTCAAAGAGGTGGTGGTCGAGATTTTGCGATAAGAGTTTGATACCGCAAGAAGCCGCGCGCCATACTCTTTTCCGCGTTTTCCAAGGATGATTTTAGTTGTTTTTATTTTTCTTTTTGGTTTTATGTTTTCAACCTCAACATTATGCTTGTGGAGTTGGGCAACTTCCAACCATCCTTAGGATACGAGACTTTATGGATATTCTCATACATATCAACAACCTTATGACGGGTATGTAAGTGAACAATCACTAGGAGCATGGGAGGATAGTTATGCAATTCTAAATCTATGTATGATCTCCTTGGTGCAAGGCAACCTAGTTTGAGGGAACTTGAGAGAAGGTTCTATCAATTGATCGATGAAGGAATAGCATCGGATGAAGAAATTCTTGAAGCTAAAAGAACTTTAAGAATAGAGCGTGAAAAACGTTATTATATGGGTTACGATGATGATTTTGAACCTTATGAAAATTATTGTAACAAGGATAAAGTTATTCCAACTCCGGATCATAATAACGATCCTTCACCTATTCAAAAGGAGGAGATTGGGTATGACTTACCTATTGTTATAAACGGTGTAACACCCGCACAAGAAGATCTTACAATTTATACCGATGAGAATCATTTTAGTGAATGGCCCGATTCCGATGATGAGAATGTTGAAGAGATGATGCTAGAGGATGAAACCAAATTAATTGATTTTGTGGAAGACCCAATTGAACTTGCCAATGATTATAATGATGCCAAAACTTTGGTTAAGGTAGAAAACGACGAAGAATGGTTTCAAGGTTTAATAGAGGACCACGATATACAAGAGGTAAGTAATTCACTTGAATTTTTTAAAGATGAAGAGGATTCTATAATACAAGAGATTGTGCAAGGTTTGTCTAACCCTTTGCATATTGATTCTTCTCATTTACCTCTTATTGGTTTGAATGTTTGTGCTTCGAAAGTATTTTTGGATGATTTTGTTTCTAAATATCCACCATTGGAAACACTTGATGCTAACACTATGCAGGTTTGCCAAGAAGAATACATGGAAATTCCCAAATTCTATGTTCTTTATACACTTCCGAGTGTGGACGAGAATAAGTGTGGGGGAAATTTCTATCGAGCAATAATTTCACTATTGTTTTCTTGTGCTAATATTTGTATGGAGTTATTGTTTGCAAAACAGGTATTATGGGTGGATCCTCAAATTTTCAGATTGTTAGTATATGGGGAATGAATCATGCAAGAGCTAAGTCGCGCCGTCGACTTTAAAACAAGCGCTTCATGGGAGGCAACCCATAGGTTTTGTATTTCTTATCCTTTTGCTTTTTGTTATTTCTTTTTCTTGTTCCTTATCATGTTAAAATTTCCCACCTTGACTTTACTAGGAAGATTCACTTACATTGAGGACAATGTAAAGTTTAAGTGTGGGGGAGTGGTTAAGCATGTTTTTAAAACAAAAATTACAAAAAAAAAAAAATTAAATTTTTTAAAAAAAAAAAAAAAGTTTTTACTAAAAACTTCAACTTTTAGAGATTTTAGAGTCCCTAGCATACTTCTAGGTATGTTTACATAGAGATTTTTGACCGACATAATTGAACTTGGAAATGTTAGAGAACTACATTCGGATTTCTTGCTTGTTTGAGTGTTAAATAATGGATCTAATCATGCCGGTGATGCGAATTTGGTGCAGGGGAGAAATGCATTATTAGAGTTGCTGATCAATCATTAGTGGAGACTACCCGTATTCATATCATGTGAGGCACCGACCAGAAATTTTCCATCTACTAAAGAGCTTCTTTTGAGTGTGTGTCACCGTACGTTAATTCCGGGTAGAATGGTGAGCTACCCAACCTCCCACCAATAGAAGCACTACTCTTTGATCTCTTGAGTGCTAATTTTGTCAATCATGAGGGTGACGTCTATAGATGAAAGCCTCCTTCTTGTAGTTCGATTTGCAGTTAGCACCATTCTCTCTCGCGACAACAATGGGTCCATAGAAACACAATCATCATCAACAAGGAGCGACATCAAAATCTACAAGGAAAGTTGGAAAAGTTCAAGGTTTACGAGCAACGGAATGAGAAAAAGAGCAAATTTCAAATTCAAGTAAAGCAACATACAAAGAGCAGATTTTCACATATATGTTGAGGACTTACAATACAATGAGAATAATTATACATACAAGTATGAAGACTTATTCATAAAAGCGAAGAAAATTAAAAGGTGAGAATTTTTGAAGTTTATGATTTCGAGACGATACAAGTTGTGAAGAATCAAGCGGTAAAATACTTCTCCCACGGCCACGGTTTGTTTTTGTATTTTATTTCTCTTGTTTCAAAAAAATAAAAAAAAATAAATAAATATTGAAAGAAAAAAGAAAATAAAAAAAAAAAGAGAAAAACAAGAGAAATATTTGTTTTGTTAATAAGCCGTGGGGAAGGAAAATTTATAAGGAAGTTTCAAGCGACAAGGATTTAAGGTAAAAAGGGTTACAAATTGTCAAGGATTTATGAAATTCAAGAGTTTATCATCAATAGTTGAAACCGAAGACGAAGGAGATCAAGACAAGGAGCGGAAGACGTTTCTATTGGATGCCGTGAGAGTGGTGTTATCATAATTGGCGATCGGATGTGAAGGTGAGTAAGTAATCTCATCCTCAATAATAAGTGGTTGATTTCCTTTCTTAGAGATCGTCAGAAAAATGGTTTTTCAAAATATTAAAAGATGTGGGTTTTTAAAAATATTTCGGAAGTTGTCCTTCCCACCATTCAACGTGTTGCGCAGAATTCTCTCTTCATTCCTACTGCACACATGTGAGAACCATAAAAAAGCCGTCTTTTTGAGTGCAATTATCATAAAATCCTTTTTTGGTGAGGCGAAGTCGAGGCGAAATGCTTATTGATCGTTTCTCAAACACGCGTTCTCTCATTATGGTGTGGTTATTTCTCACTCAACATTTAAGAATGAGAATATGTTCTTTAGTATTTCTAATTTCTTATTACTAGCATGCAGAAACTCTATGTCCTCATAACTCTTTGGATGCTTGGGACGCTTGAACGCTTTGAAGTTGTAAGTTTTAGTTTGATTTGCTCGAGGACTAGCAAAGTCTAAGTGTGGGGGAATTTGATAGGGTTTAGAATACATCCTATTTACTATCTATTGTTTATGCTTTCTTTGCTATTTTTCTTATAAATTATGTATTTTACGCTTGTTTTGAGTTTTGTAGCTACTTTGGAGTCGCACGGAGGAAAAGAAGAATAAATGATCCAAATTGAGCAAAAAGGGCAGGATTGTCATTTCACAGGCGAACACTATCTGGAGCCCAGCCAAGGTTAAGGGGCAACTCTTTTGGGAGGAATACTAGTAGCAGCCCAGCCAAGGTTAAGGGGCTGTAAATTGGTTATCCCTTATCAAGGGTTACCGGGTGTCATTATCCGAATATATCCTACCCTAAATCGAGAAGAAGCTCTCTTTCTCACAGTCTCATTTACTCGTTTCCTACACATGAAAGTGAGCAGTGAGCCAGCTGTAAGAAAAGCAGATCGAAACCCGAAGAAATTAGGGTTCGATGTTGTATGAATCGAGATTGAGACGTTGCTGCTGAGAGACCAGATCGAGACATAGCAATGATGATTAACGAGCTCATGGTGAAGAAATCAAAGAAGAATGAGAAATTGAATCTGTTACAAGAAGAGCGAATCGGTGATGATTATGAAGCTACAGCAGATGAAGAAATTCATGGGTTCAGCTGAAGGAAATTGGTGGTTGAGATGTAATCAGAGATGGGTTGAATTTCTGCAATGAAGCCGCTGGAGATATTCATGGTGAGAAATGGGATCGAGAAATCAGAGATGGGTTAATGGCAGAAGTTGATTGAAAATACAGGGAAGAGCTGATCGAAGTTGGTAGCTGGTGGAACTAGGGTTTCTGAGATTCTGTTGGTGGTGAGAAATGGGTTTGTTGGAGATGGATGCTAATGATGAAGTCGATTCAGAGGCAAGTTGTTGCTGAAATTGATTGAAAATACAGGGAAGAGTTTGATGTTAACGGACTGAGGTCGAGAAGGAATTGTTGCTGCCGGTTCTATTGAGACTGGGTTTGAGCGAGATTGTTACAGATATGGGTTTGTGGTGGTCTGAGGTGTTGATGCTCCTAGCATCGATTGAGCTGATGCTGCAATGTGCAGATGTTGATGGCAGTTGCCAGTGAAGCTGGTCTGGGATTGAATGGTTTTGCAGGATGCAGCTGGTTGTGGAGTTATGTCAGTGAGATGGCTTGTAGTGGTGCTAATTGCAGGTTGGCTTGAGCTGTGAACTGTTTGGCATTGCAGCTGTTAGAAATGGAGTTAGTCGATGCTGTTAAACTGCACGTGATGGTGTTGCTCAAGTAGATGAATGTTAGGGTGCAATTTGTAATAAGACAGAATGACTCAAAGCGGTTCTTTGGTGATTTTCAAGGCTCGATGGTGTTTGAGTTGTGGAGAAAATGTTGCAGGTGACTATCTTCTTTGGTGCACCGAGTTAGTCAGAAGAGCAAAGTGTTGTGAGCATGGAAGATGAGTTCTGAGGAGGATAAGCAAGTCTTTGATATATGCAAGTGGAGTTCGCAATTGTAGTGCAGCTGTGACTGAGAGTTGGTGCTGTACAGGGCATGGTGGTTGTGGTAATAGATGTCTGTGCTAGGACTCTTAACAGGAATGAAGGAAAGAACGGCCTGAATTGGCCTGGGAAACACCAGAAAACAGCCAGAACTCGGCTGGAATTTTATTCAGATGAGTCAACTCAGTGACTCGTTACACCAACTCAGTATTTCAGCCGACTAAGACCGAGTCAGACCGGCCTAACTCGGTGGTGACTCTCCCCTCCCTTGACCGTTGACTGACGGTTTGACCCTTTTTGACCGTTAGTCCTAACGGTGGACTGACGGAATATTCCGTCGAATATACCGTTGACGGCAACAGAACTCAGGTGGACGGCGGTGACTTTTCCTACGGATTAGAGCCATAATACCGAGCTTTTCCCACGAGCCAAAAATTCCAGAATTTTCTATGGATTTCTCTCATGGGTGTGAAGACTTGGACTAGGAATTGGATGGAGAATTGGGCTCAAACTTGGAAAGAGAAGATGGAAGAAGAGAAAGACTTGAATTTGGAAATTGAATTGCTAAAGGAAAAGGATTCTATTCCTTGGAAGATTTGGAGAATATTGAAGCCTATAAATAGAGAAGTTTTCTACATCTTTTACACATATCTCTACATACACAACACTTTTCTTTTCTTATTCTTTGTGTGAACTCTTTAGCATGAGTAGCTAATTTTCTTATTGATTGAGGATGAATTCCTAGTTCTTAACATATGATTTAAGTTTTTGTTTTCAATTCTATCTTGAAGTTTTTCACATGATTATCGTTTGTTTTTACTAATAGGAATGATCTTAATGACATTCATGATTGATTGATAGATTGTTTGGGTGGCCAACTAAATTGATTTGTCGATTTAATCTAAAGCTAGTGAAAGTTAGGAGATAAGTAATCGTTTCTTGACTATTTACATAAGTAGCAAACACGAGACCTTGCGGAGGGATTCCGTGGAGCAATTGTGTGTGAAAACAACGTTAGCAAGTAGACCTTGATCTAAGAGTCTAACTACTAATATTGACCTAATAAGTTCATAAATCTTAATGCGTTTATTTAAATTACATCTAGAGTGATCTACTACTAGGTGGTTTGGTAAATAGAATCCGGTAGTCGAGAACTTCCGTATCCGGTGATACAAGGGATTTAGGGGTTTAGCACTGATCTAGCTGCTTTACCTACGGTTGGTGATAATTTGTGACTAATAACAAGTAGAAAAGAACATAACTTGATTCATTGTTTTGTAACGAAGAAGGATTCCTTGGTCTTGTCTCTCTTATTGCTTTCAACTTTATCTTTTAATTGCTTTGTTTATTTTCTTTTGCTTTTTACACCCCCCTTTTCGTGACAATTTTTACAACTAGAATCTCTTTCTCCTCGTGGGAACGAACTTGACTTCCATTATATTATTTTTAATTGAGTGGAAATAGATATTAATTTGATTGCACCTACGACACGCATCACTAGTATCCTCAGATTGTGAATACAATGCATTTGAAACTAAAAAACTAGAATCATAAGCTAAAGCGTAGTGAATGAAGGATGGCATATGTCTCCAATGTTGCTTGTGGTGCCCCTGATTTCTTACTTGTTTTTCCAATTCATCTGCTACCTTGTTACTACTTCTATGGTTCAAAGAACAACCCAAAAAAAAAAAAAAAAACTCACATGAAAACCCTATTAGCTTCATAGATTATGGCTTGGTTCCTCCATTGAATTGTGTTTGTATTCCCTTGCGAAAAATCAATTACCCCTTTGCAATCTCCTTCAATCCGAAAGTGTTTACAACTTATGCTTGTTTCCCACCTTGCCGCTTCGAGAAGAGTCAGAGCTTGTGCCTCTTCAGAGTTGGAGGCGTAGAAAGTCCCGGATCCAGCTTGGATATCTGGGCTTGTTTCAGAACGAAGGATTAGTCCATACCCTGCAAGATTATTTTCATCCACCCACGAAGCATCAAAATTAATTTTGTAACTGTTAGTTTCAGGTGGGTTCCATCTTTTGACATTATTGATAGTCTGAACCACGGCTTGAGCTGGTATTGTTCTTAAGTTAGACATATTCCCTATGTCAAATTCAGAAGAAACATCTAGTAGGTTTGGTGTCCAGAATCTAAGGTGTCGTAGCACTGCTAGAGATGTTTGTAAACTAGTATTTGATTTGTTTTCAAAGATCCTCAAACACCTTTCTTTCCAGATAATCCAACATTTTGTAGCTACAATTTCTATCACTTTATCATTTGATTTTCCTGCAATCCAGTTAGAATATAAACTCATGAAAGGACTGTCTGAAGTTAGATTGAAATTTAAACCAGCCAGTGGAGGGAGCATCCAAACTGACTTAGCATAATGGCATTCAAAGAAAAGGTGTTTCAGAGATTCGCACTGATGATTACAAAATATGCAATGAGTGTCTATGTCATCTCTATATTGACCAAGTAACTTCCTAACAGGTAATGCATTATTAATACATTTCCATAGAAAAATCTTAATTCTCTGAGAAACATTCAATTTCCAGAAAGCAGCCCAAAAAAGCAACAGTAGATTGTGTATTCTGTTTAGTTTGCATTGTCTGATTTGTCTCATTGTTTTGCAGTTTAGCATATATAGATTTCACCGTCAACTTCCCATTTTTTGTTAAGAGCCATCTTAAAGTATCTTTTTTTATGTTTCCATCTGTGTCTTGAAAAAGCTTTATCTTTAAAATTGCATCTGAGAATGTTCGGGGAAAGTTATTTCTAACTTTTTCCGAGTTCCACTTCTGCGTCTCTGAGTCGATTAACTCAGCTACAAGTGTTAACGAGTTTAGTTTAGATCCACAAATAGTTTCAAGGTTTTCATCTAAGCCTGGAATCCATTTATTTGTCCATATATTTATCATGTTTCCGTCCCCTACCTCACAACAGCTAAATCTATGAATGAGTGTTATTCCTTGTTTTAAGCATTTCCAAATCCAACTTTTATTGTAATGCTTTTTATTGTGAAAAACTGAAGTACTTTTGAAATATTTGTTTTTTTAGTAAGCTAGCCCAATGTGCTTGTTGCTCAGAAGCCAACCTCCAAGCTAATTTGGCTATCATAGCCAAGTTCATTTTATTTGCTTCTTTAAAACCTAATCCCCCCAAGACTGTTGGTTTACAAAGAAAGTCAAAACCTTTCAAGTAGCATTCACCATGTTTTTCTTTTCCCCACCAGAAGTCGCGCTGGATTGCATTAATCCTTTTAGTGACTTTTTTGGGAAGGATGGTAGATGGGCAGACTGCTAAGAACGGATTTATTTAGAACAAACATACTTGGCTGATTCAGAGAGGGTCCATTAAAACTTTGAACTCTAGATTCCATCTTATGAACAACGTTGTCAAACGTTTTTAGTTTAGATCTATCTACAAAAAGTGGTGCACCTAGATAAGAGTTTGAAATGTTTATTTTCTTGATTTTTAAGAGTTTCAGCATCATTCTTTGATGTCTGGAGTGTATTCTCTTACTGAAAAAAACACCCGATTTATGAAAATTTATTAGTTGGCCCGAAGCCTGGTTAAATTGATTAATAGTATTTAGCAAGTTGTTGCAACTTAACAGATTAGCTTTGGTGAACAGTAGACAATCGTCTGCGAAAAAGAGATGACTAACAGATTGCGTGTGTCTAGCTATTTTTATCCCTGTTATTTTCTTTTGTTGCTCCTTAGCAATAAGTAATCTGGAGAAAGCCTCCATGCAAATGAGGAAAAGATAAGGAGATAACGGATCTCCTTGTCTCAAACCTCTGGTTGGAGAAAAGAAATCTCCTGTGGATTCTTTGTAAAGAAGAACGCAATACAAGATTCTACTTTTCATTGTGTAGAGGACGAGAAGATGGGCATTGGGTTATTAGAGTGCACCAATCCGTACTAAAACCAAAGGCTAATATTATTTGGTTTAGGAACTCCCAGTTGACCCTGTCGAAGGCTTTCGAAATTTCAATCTTAACTCCTAACCCTCCATTCTTAGTTTTCATCTTTTTTAAAGAATGAATTACTTCATGCGCAACTACTATGTTATCAGCAATTTGTCTAGAAGGTATGAATGTTGATTGATATGGTGAAATCATCTTATCTAAATGTTTCTTGATGCTCTATTGGCTCCATGCAGATTGTGGGCTTTATAGAGATCTCCTTGTCTCAAAGTTTTGAATCTTTTGATAAAATTTTATAAGGTGTGTTACTTAGTCCTATAGGTCTTTTAATTTGTCTTTTAATGTGTTTGTTAATGACATGAAGGTATGAATGTTGATTGATCAATGGTGAAAAATCACTTGGAATCTTTTTTTTTTGGATGTTTAATTTTAGTTTAATTTTACTTGGTTTTTTTGGATGTATAAGAAAAAGGAAAGTTTCATTTAATTTTGGGTTTATTTTCTTAGTTCTGAAGATATCTTGAATTGGATTAATAATCTGTGGACCAATTAGTTCCCAGTTATGCTTAAAAAAACTGATCGGGAACCCATCTGGTCCAGGTGATTTGTTAGCTTTCATAGACTTGACTACTTCCCAGATTTTAGTTGCACTAGGTATGGACATTAGTTCTACGTTGTCCTGATCCTTTAAGAGTTTGGGGATTAGATTCGGAATTTCATTGTCACTGGAAGTTGGACATACGGAGAATAAATCTGCAAAATGATTCATTAGAAGCTCCGCCATTTGAGGTTGTCTTTGATACAACCTCACCATGATCCTCTAAGCAATCAATCCTATTTCTTTTCCTTCTTTTTAGAGTTTTAATATGGAAGTATTTCGTATTACGATCTCCTAAATTAACAATATTATCCCTAGATAACTGCTTAGCTATGGATTCTTGAATGTCATAAAGTTTTTCTAATTTTAAAGTTTTTTTTATTTATATTTTCTTGTTTGAAAAACGGGTTATCATTCCTAGCATTCAGATTTTCTATCTGTTTCAGTTTTTTTTTTTATTTTTCTGTCAGGAGCTCCAAACACAAACTTTTTCCAGTCTGTTAAATGTTCTCCTAATGTTTTAATATTAACAATCACTGTCTCAATTACATTCGTCAAAGAAATATCCCATGCTTGATGAATCAGATCAATACAAGACTTCTCTTTCAGCCAAGTATCGAAAAATTTAAATGGAATATCATTATTTGTAAAGTTAGTATGAGCTACTTCAATTTTTATTGGGTTGTGATCAGATCCTATGTGAGGCAAGTGCGTTAACAAAGAATCAGGATTCCTAGTTAACCATTCATTATTTATGTAAGCTTTATCCAATCTTTCTTGTATGTTCCTATGGCCCTGTCTATGATTATTCCATGTGAAGTTAGCACCTGTGAATCCTAGGTCGAAAAGTCCTGCACAATCCAATAGTCTCTTGAAAGGCTCAGCTTCCGTACTATTGAAGGGCAAGCCCCCTTGTTTTTCGCTTTGGTCTGTGATTTGATTGTAATCTCCAATTACAATCCAAGCCATGTTATTATGAGCTATTTTTTCTCCTATATCTTCTAAGAATTTCCATGAATCAATTTTATTAGGTTTGTAAGGGCTACCATAGAAAGCTGTTAACAGCCAAAGATTTTCATTAAAGTTTGTTTTGAATAAGACATTGATCATATTATTGTTCCAGTGAACGATATCGAAATGAAATCCATCGACCGAAGCCAAAGCTAGTCCCCCAGCTTTGCCTATAGGGTAAATAAGATGGATATTAGGGAATTTGGAAAGAAGTTGTTTCATAAGTTTATTTTTAGGTGATTTTGTCTCTGACAGAAAGATGACATCTGGTAATTTATTCTTTAGAAGTTGTTCAAGATGTTGTTTAGTTTTTTTATTACCACACCCTTGTGTGTTCCAAGCTATTATCTTCATAACAGAAGGTGCAAACACTAAAATTGAGCAGTCCTATTCCAAACTTTCAATAACTATAAAACTCAAACAGCGACCCCTAATTATGAAAATAATCTAAAAAGGGAATCCCAATTAACCACAAATCAAATTAGCAGACAAACAATGTAGAAATGAATCAAAGTGAAAATCTAGTTTCTAAATTAGGATGGTATGGCTCATCTAATTAAACCTAATTTAGGGTAAAGCATATCAAATTTCAAGTAAAAATAGAAGAACGGAAAGAAGCAGGAGAATGAAAATAAACCAAATAAAAGCAAGCAGTCAATGGGAACTTAGAGGATTGTAGTAGTTGAAAAGAGACATAGTAATTTTAACAAGCATATAATGAGTTGAATTGTAAGAAAGATTTGAGATTATAGGAAATGTACTTGAGCCCCATGTTTCCTTTCATCAGAAGCTTTCATCAAGGCAACATTATTCTCATCAAAAGGAATAGATGCTGAACCCAAATTCACGGATTCTCCAAGGAAAGACCCATACTGGTTTAAATTAGTTGAAACAGAAGCCCCCTCATTGATTAAAACAGGTGGAGACGACGGAGGAGATCTTGAAAGTACTGAATAAGGACCACAAGATTCCAAGTTCGAAACCGATTTTGGAGATTCATTTGTAAATTCACTAGAAGATAAATAAAAGTGATAATAAAAGCTGGCTTGAATGGTTCCGATAAATCATTTTCAGGAGTGAAAAACAGTTCATTAGAGAGATGAGGCGAAGATAAATCAATGAGAGCTGCAGGAGCCGAAGAAGATTCTCCCTGATGAAAAAAAGATTTAGGAATGATATCCCCTAAGAGGCCCTCATCCCGAGTCTAAAAATCCCAATCTGAGATTTCTCGATAGTCCGGTAACGGAGAGAAAATAAGAGACGAAACAGGTGAGAAAACATGGTTATTTTCCAAATCCAGATCCAGCCCATCTAAAGAGACATTGAGTCTGACTGACTCGCTGTCTGACCCAGTTACTTCTAACTCAATTTCTGCTGAGTCTGGATTAGGTCCGTACAGTCTATCCAAAAAAGTATCATAATCTATCAATTCTGCATCGTCTAGAACTGAACTAGGTGAGTAAAGAAAAGTCAGAGAGCTCATAGATGCATCAGAGTAATATGTCATATCTATTTGGTCATCTAAAATTACTTTAAACTCATCTTCCCAACTTTGAGATTCATCACCCAGGTCAACAAAGGGACTGCAATCATAAATCCTTTCCAGCATGCGATTTTCAAGTATAACACAGTTTGAGGGAGATCCATGTATACGAAATAAACATTGGATTCAGGATTTGAACCCACTTTGACTCTAACTGAATGGGGGATCTGTCTTTCTATGTTAAGTTCTAGTTTGACAAAAAGAGGGTCACCAGGTTCAGGTATTGCAGAAGGGGGTAACTTTCAGATACTTGACCAACTTTCTTGCATAGTCTAGCTATGATGCAATCATGATAATGGAAGTTTTTAAGGTTGAGAAGATGAACCCAAACTGAGATGAATTTCAAAGAGTCTCTTTCAATAAGACCATCAGAAAAGAATGCACACATTGGAAAGGCATCCCCATAAACTTTCCAGGGTCTGTAAGACAGGATCGAATCTATATGTTCCCTTTGAGAAAATTCTATTAAAAACAAATTCTCCTCCAAATAAAAGATTTAAAATTTTATCTTAGGACCCATATCTATATTTGATATATTCTTTGTCAAAGATGGATGTGGAAAAAACTCTCCCAACCAGTGAGTTTTCACAGTTGAAATTGACATTTTCAATGATCAAGGGAAAAACAGGCGGAGGAGGAAGGTCACGAGTGGAAGCACGACTAATTATAGATGGAGCGTTTACAGGTGGTAAGCCTACAGGAAGGTGCATGGGTAAATTCATTTGAATGAAAAGCAGATAAAAAGTGTAGTGATACTAAAAAATAAGAGACAAAAAAAAAAAAAAAATCCCTTTCAGAGAAGAGATTGGAGCAGTAAAGAGGGAGATCCAGTGCAGTGAAAGTTTTGCATAGGAACTGAGATGAAGAAAAAGACATATGATGCATGTCGTAGGTGCAATCAAATTAATATCTTATTTCCACTCAATTAAAAATAATATAATGGAAGTCAAGTTCGTTCCCACGAGGAGCAAGAGATTCTAGTTGTAAAAATTGTCACGAAAGGGGGGTGTAAAAAGCAAAAGAAAATAAACAAAGCAATTAAAAGGTAAAGTTGAAATCAATAAGAGAGACAAGATCAAGGAATCATTCTTCGTTGCAAAACAATGATTAAAGTTATGTTCTTTTCTACTTGTTATTAGTCACAAATTACCACCAACCGTAGGTAAAGCAGACTAGATCGTGTGCTAAACCCCTAAATCCCTTGTATCACCAGATACGGAAGTTCTCGACTACCGGATTCTATTTACCAAACCACCTAGTAGTAGATCACTCTAGATGTAATTTAAATAAACGCATTAAGATTTATGAACTTATAAGGTTAATATTAGTAGTTAGACTCTTAGATCAAGGTCTACGTGCTAACGTTGTTTTCATACACAATTGCTCCACGGAATCCCTCCGCAAGGTCTCGTGTTTGCTACTTATGTAAAGAGTCAAGAAACGATTACTTATCTCCTAACTTTCACTAGCTTTAGATCAAATTAACAAATCAATTTAGCGTGCACTCTAAACAATCTATCAATCAATCATGAATGAATAAACATTCCTATTAGTAAAAACAATCGATAATCATGTGAAAAACCTCAAGATAGAATTGAAACAAAACTCAAATCATATATTAAGAACTAGGAATTCATCCTCAATCAATAAGAAAATTAGCTACTCATGTTTTTGAAATTCACACAAAATAATTAAAAGGAGAATTTTCAAGTTCACACAAATAATTAAGAAGAAGAATTGAAAGCAAAAACACAAGTGTTGTGTGTGTAGAGAGATGTGTAAAAGATGTAGAAAACTTCTCTATTTATAGGCTTCAATATTCTCCAAATCTTCCAAGGAATGGAATCCTTTTCCTTTAGCAATTCAATTTCCAAATCCAAGCCTTTCTCAACTCTTCCATCTTCTCTTTCCAAATTTGAGCCCAATTCTCCATCCAATTCCTAGTCCAAGTCTTCACACCCATGAGAGAAGTCCACAGAAAATTCTGGAATTTTTGGCTCGCCGGAAAACTGGTATTATGGCCGGAATCCGGCCGGAAAAGTCGTCGCCGGTCACCTGAATTCTTCGCCGTCACTGGTATATTCGACGGAATATTCCGTCAGTCCACCGTTAGGACTAACGGTCAAAAGAGTCAAACCGTCAGTCAACGGTCAAGGGAAAAGGTAGTCAGCCGAGACAGCTGGTCTGACTCGTTGGCTTACTCGGCTGAGTTAGGCTGGATCACTGAGCTGGATCGGTTCATCGCCGGTCTGAGTTGACTCGCCGGAATGGAGAACCGGCCGAGTTTCGGCTATTTACAGGACTTCAGGCCACATTCAGGCCGTTCTTTTCAGCTCCAAACCTGCTAAGAAACCTAGCATACATCTAACATTCATTCAATGTCATAAACATTTCCAATTTCTCTACTCAACGACTGTAGATTCAGTAACAGCTTCATCACCATTGTTCTTCGCCTAATTCATCTGTTGCATCTGTCTGTGTTTAACTCAATTACAGCAGCCACCACTTCTATGCACCACCAGATTCAGAGCAGCACCATCTGTATTCAGCCATTACATATCAACATCGCCACCAGAACCCAATTCTTCATCTCACAATCTCATCTCTCGGACCAACACAAGTTCATTCTTCATCAGCGCCTCCAATCCGTCTCAATTTCAACAGCAGAGCCAATTCCTTAAATTCCTTGAATCGCCATAAACCCGTCTGTGTTCGATTTTCATAACACAACAACAATCACAATTTCATCTTGATTTATCAGTTGCAGAGACCAAATCATAAACCCTTCCTGTTAACCGATTGCAGCAATAGACCTGACTGATTTCTCGATTTGTATCAATAATCTCTCAATTTCTCGATTTCATCACCATCTTGCCATCTTTCCTGCATCATCGTTTCATCTCAATTTCTCTGAATTTCTCGACCTAATCAACAACAGCTTCAGAAACCCTTAATTAGCCATAAACCCATCTCTGATTCATCCTCTCTGAGCTCCTCTTCAAATCGAAACCCTAATTCCTTCTCTGTGATTCGACAACGACACCCATTCTGCTTCTCCATTCACATCTTCCCTCTGTTCACCCCAATCAACACCACTGCAGACGATTGATTAAGAAATGACATCAAATTTCTATATTCAATTTCTCAGTTTTAACAGCGGCAACTCGTTCTCATTTTCAGATTAGAGAAATGAATGAATGAATGATTGAGAGGAAACGTCTCGATTTTAGGGTTGGTATAAATATGGTTATTCAGTGTCTGGTCCCTTTGATAAGGGCTACACAAATAGCGTGACCCCTAACCATTCTTTGGTTGTCTTTTAATACTCCTCCCAAAAGTTGCCCCTTAACCTAGGCTGATCCGAATTTAGTACTCTTTCAAATTGGGTTGCCCCTTAACCTTGGCTGGGCTCCAGATAGTGTTTGCCCATGAAATGACAATTTTGCCCTTTTACTCAAATTGGGTAATTTCTTCTTCCTTTCCTCCGTGCGACTCCAAAGTAGCTATAAAACTCAAAACAAGCGTAAAATACATAATTTACAAGAAAAATAGCAAAGAAAGCATAAACAATAGATAGTAAATAGGATGTATTCTACACCCTATCAAATTCCCCCACACTTAGACTTTGCTAGTCCTCGAGCAAATCAAACTAAAAACTCACAACTTCAAAGCGTTCAAGCGTCCCAAGCATCCAAAAAGCTATGAGGACATAGAGTTTCTGCATGCTAGTAATAAGAAGTTAGAAATACTAAAGAACATATTCTCATTCTTAAATGTTGAGTGAGAAATAATCACACCATTATGAGAGAACGCGTGTTTGAGAAACGATCAATAAGCATTTCGCCTCGACTTCTGCCTCACCAAAAAGGATTTTATGATAATTGCACTCAAAAAGACGGCTTTTTTATGGGTCACACATGTGTGCAGGTAAGAATGAAGAGAGAAATCCTGCAACACGTTAAATGGTGGGAAGGACAACTTCCGAAATATTTTTAAAAACCCACATCTTTTAACATTTTGAAAAACCATTTTTCTGACGATCTCTAAGAAAGGAAATCAACCATTATCGAGGATGAGATTACTTACTCACCTTCACATCCGATCGCCAATTGTGATAACACCACTCTCACGGCATCCAATAGAAACGTCTTCCGCTCCTCGTCTTTATCTTCTTGGTCTTCGTCTTCGGTTTCAACTATTGATGATAAACTCTCGAATTTCATAAATCCTTGACACTTTGTAACTCTTTTTACCTTAAATCCTTGTCGCTTGAAACTTCCTTATATATTTTCCTTCCCCGTGGCTTATTAAATAAATAAAAACAAAACAAATATTTCTCTTGTCTCTTTTTTTTTCTTCTTTTTTTTTATGTAATTTTCAATTTTTTTTTTTTTTTTTTTTTTTTAGAAACAAGAGAAATAAAATACAAAACAAATCGTGGCCGTGGGAGAAGTATTTTACCGTTTGATTCTTCATAACTTGTATCGTCTCGAAATCATAAACTTCAACAATTCTCACCTTTTGATTTTCTTTGCTCTTATAAATAAGTCTTCATACTTGGATATAGAATTACCTCATTGTATTGTAAGTCCTCAACATATATGTAAAAATCTGCTCTTTGTATGTTGCTTTACTTGAATATGAAATTTGCTCTTTTTCTCATTCCGTTGCTTGTAAACCGTGAACTTTTTCCAACTTTCCTTGTAAATTTTGATGTCGCTCCTTGTTGATGATGATGGTGTTTCTATGGACCCGTTGTTGTCGAGAGAGAGAATGGTGCTAACTGCAAATCGAACTACAAGAAGGAGGCTTTCATCTATAGACGTCACCCTTCATGATTGACAAAATTAGCACTCAAGAGATCAAAGAGTAGTGCTTTTATTGGTGGGAGGTTGGGTAGCTCACCATTCTACCCGGAATTAACGTATGGTGACACACACTCAAAAGAAAGCTCTTTAGTAGATGGAAAAATTTCTGGTCGGTGCCTCACATGATATGAATACGGGTAGTCTCCACTAATGATTGATCAGCAACTCTAATAATGCATTTCTCCCTGCACCAAATTCGCATCACCGGCATGATTAAATCCATTATTTAACACTCAAACAAGCAAGAAATCCGAATGTAGTTCCCTAACACTTCCAAGTTCAATTATGTCGGTCAAAATCTCTATGTAAACATACCTAGAAGTATGCTAGTGACTCTAAAATCTCTAAAAGTTGGAGTTTTTATGTAAAACCTTTTTTGTTTTTTAAAACTTTTTTAATTTTTTTGTATTTTTTTTTTTTAAATACATGCTTAACCACTCCCCCACACTTAAACCTTACATTGTCCTCAATGTAATTGAATCGTCCTAGTAAAGTCAAGGTGGGAAATTTTAACATGATAAGAAACAAGAAAAAGAGATAACAAAAAGCAAAAAGATAAAAAATACAAAACCTATGGGTTGCCTCCCATTAAGCGCTTGTTTTAAAGTCGGACTTAGCTCTTGCACGATTCATTCCCCATATACTAACAATCTGAAAATTTGAGGATCCACCCATAATACCTGTTTTGAAAACAATAACTCCATACAAATATTAGCACAAGAAAACAATAGTGAAATTATCGCTCGATAGAAATTTCCCCCACACTTATTCTCGTCCACACTCGGAAGTGTATAAAGAACATAGAATTTGGGAACTTCCATGTATTCTTCTTGGCAAACCTGCATAGTGTTAGCATCAAGTGTTTCCAATGGTGGATATTTAGAAACAAAATCATCCAAAAATACTTTCGAAGCACATACATTCAAACCAATAAGAGGTAAAGGAGAAGAATCAATAGGCAAAGGGTTAGACAAACCTTGCACAATCTCTTGTTTTGCGGAGTCCTCTTCATCCTTAGAGAATTCATGTCAATTACTTACCTCTTGTATATCGTGGTCCTCTATCGAATCTTGCAACAAATCGTCGTTATTTTCTACCTTAACCAAAGTTTTGGCATCATTATAATCATTGGCAAGTTCAATTGGGTCTTCCACAAAATCAATCAATTTGGTTTCATCCTCTAGCATCATCTCTTCAACATTCTCATCATCGGAATCGGGCCATTCACTAAAGTGATTCTCGTCGGTATAAATTTCAAGATCTTCTTGTGCGGGTGTTACACCGTTTATAACAATAGGTAAGTCACAACCAATCCCATCCTTTTGAATAGGCGAAGGATCGTTATTATGATCCGGAGTTGGAATAACTTCCTCATTGTTGCAACGCTCATACACTTCCGCGGACTCATATCTTTCCCTAAGGAATTTTTTCCAAGCACTAAATGCATCATCTTCAAGCTCTACCTTTTGAATAGGTGCTTGATCATTATTAAGATCAAGGCTTGAGTAAGCTACACTAGCGTCTTCAAAAGTATCCAAAGGTTGGCCTTTTCCAACATAATCATCGATCAAATATTCACTACACACCATAGGCACATTAGAATAGTTATTGCTTTGATAGCAAAATTCTTCTTTATCCCTATCCTCCTTGTATTGATCCATGTCTCTTCGTTCTTTAGCAATGCCGTCTTGAAGTTGTTGGAGTTGCTCATCCCTATTTTTATCGAGTTGAGTAATTTGTTCGTATAATTTCTCCGAATTCCTTTGAATTTCTCGATGTGGTTCCTCCCAAACATAGGGTTGCTGGTCTTGTAGTGATTCTTGCAACTTTTGTTGAAGATCCCCAATCATGGCACACATCTTATCTGCAAAATTAGAGAATTTCCGATGATAAACAAAACTATCCTCCCATCCTTGTGATTGTCCACTTACATACCCGTCATAAGGTTGTTGATATGTATGAGAATATCCATAAGGTTCTGTAGGAATTTGATCATAGCCAAAAGATTGGTTTTGATTGTATCCTAAGGATGGTTGGAAGTTGCCATAATGTTGAGGTTGAAAACCGTATTGATTGTTGTAATATGCCTGCTCTTGTCCACCATACATGGAAAACCGATACCTGAAGTAAGATTCTCAGAAACCAAGTTAGATACGGTATAGAATCTAACAAAGCAAGAATATAGCAAAAAGAAAAATAAAAACAACTAAAATCGTCCGCTGCTCCCCGGCATCGGCGCCAAAATTTGATGCGTGTCGTAGGTGCAATCAAATTAATATCTTATTTCCACTCAATTAAAAATAATATAATGGAAGTCAAGTTCGTTCCCACGAGGAGCAAGAGATTCTAGTTGTAAAAATTGTCACGAAAGGGGGGTGTAAAAAGCAAAAGAAAATAAACAAAGCAATTAAAAGGTAAAGTTGAAATCAATAAGAGAGACAAGATCAAGGAATCATTCTTCGTTGCAAAACAATGATTAAAGTTATGTTCTTTTCTACTTGTTATTAGTCACAAATTACCACCAACCGTAGGTAAAGCATCTAGATCAGTGCTAAACCCCTAAATCCCTTGTATCACCGGATACGGAAGTTCTCGACTACCGGATTCTATTTACCAAACCACCTAGTAGTAGATCACTCTAGATGTAATTTAAATAAACGCATTAAGATTTATGAACTTATTAGGTTAATATTAGTAGTTAGACTCTTAGATCAAGGTCTACTTGCTAACGTTGTTTTCACACACAATTGCTCCACGGAATCCCTTCGCAAGGTCTCGTGTTTGCTACTTATGTAAAGAGTCAAGAAACGATTACTTATCTCCTAACTTTCACTAGCTTTAGATCAAATTAACAAATCAATTTAGCGTGCACTCTAAACAATCTATCAATCAATCATGAATGAATAAACATTCCTATTAGTAAAAACAATCGATAATCATGTGAAAAACCTCAAGATAGAATTGAAACAAAACTCAAATCATATATTAAGAACTAGGAATTCATCCTCAATCAATAAGAAAATTAGCTACTCATGTTTTTGAAATTCACACAAAATAATTAAAAGGAGAATTTTCAAGTTCACACAAATAATTAAGAAGAAGAATTGAAAGCAAAAACACAAGTGTTGTGTGTGTAGAGAGATGTGTAAAAGATGTAGAAAACTTCTCTATTTATAGGCTTCAATATTCTCCAAATCTTCCAAGGAATGGAATCCTTTTCCTTTAGCAATTCAATTTCCAAATCCAAGCCTTTCTCAACTCTTCCATCTTCTCTTTCCAAATTTGAGCCCAATTCTCCATCCAATTCCTAGTCCAAGTCTTCACACCCATGAGAGAAGTCCACAGAAAATTCTGGAATTTTTGGCTCGCCGGAAAACTGGTATTATGGTCGGAATCCGACCGGAAAAGTCGTCGCCGGCCACCTGAATTCTTCGCCGTCAATGGTATATTCGACGGAATATTCCGTCAGTCCACCGTTAGGACTAACGGTCAAAAGGGTCAAACCGTCAGTCAACGGTCAAGGGAAAAGGTAGTCACCGAGACAGTGTCCGACTCGTTGGCTTACTCTACTGAGTTAGGGTGGATCACCGAGCCGGATCGGTTCATCGCCGGCCTCGAGTTGACTCATAGGAATGGAGAACCCGCCGAGTTTCGGCTATTTACAGACTTCCAGGCCACATTCAGCCGTTCTTTTCGACTCCAAACCCGCTAAGAAACCTAGCATACATCTAACATTCATTCAATGTCATAAACATTTCCAATTTCTCTACTCAACGACTGTAGATTCAGTAACAGCTTCATCACCATTGTTCTTCGCCTAATTCATCTGTTGCATCTGTCTGTGTTTAACTCAATTACAGCAGCCACCACTTCTATGCACCACCAGATTCAGAGCAGCACCATCTGTATTCAGCCATTACATATCAACATCGCCACCAAAACCCAATTCTTCATCTCACAATCTCATCTCTCGGACCAACACAAGTTCATTCTTCATCAGCGCCTCCAATCCGTCTCAATTTCAACAGCAGAGCCAATTCCTTAAATTCCTTGAATCGCCATAAACCCATCTGTGTTCGATTTTCATAACACAACAACAGTCACAATTTCATCTTGATTTATCAGTTGCAGAGACCAAATCATAAACCCTTCCTGTTAACCGATTGCAGCAATAGACCTGACTGATTTCTCGATTTGTATCAATAATCTCTCAATTTCTCGATTTCATCACCATCTTGCCATCTTTCCTGCATCATCGTTTCATCTCAATTTCTCTGAATTTCTCGACCTAATCAACAGCAGCTTCAGAAACCCTTAATTAGCCATAAACCCATCTCTGATTCATCCTCTCTGAGCTCCTCTTCAAATCGAAACCCTAATTCCTTCTCTGTGATTCGACAACGACACCCATTCTGCTTCTCCATTCACATCTTCCTCTGTTCACCCCAATCAACACCACCAGACGATTCAGTTCGGCAGCGACATCAAATTTCTATATTCAATTTCTCAGTTTTAACAGCGGCAACTCGTTCTCATTTTCAGATTAGAGAAATGAATGAATGAATGATTGAGAGGAAACGTCTCGATTTTAGGGTTGGTATAAATATGGTTATTCAGTGTCTGGTCCCTTTGATAAGGGCTACACAGCTAGCAGCCCCCTAACCATTGTTGGTTGTCTTTTAATACTCCTCCCAAAAGTTGCCCCTTAATCTAGGCTGATCCGAATTTAGTACTCTTTCAAATTGGGTTGCCCCTTAACCTTGGCAGGGCTCCAGATAGTGTTTGCCCATGAAATGACAATTTTGCCCTTTTACTCAAATTGGGTAATTTCTTCTTCTTTTCCTCCGTGCGACTCCAAAGTAGCTATAAAACTCAAAACAAGCGTAAAATACATAATTTACAAGAAAAATAGCAAAGAAAGCATAAACAATAGATAGTAAATAGGATGTATTCTACACCCTATCAACATATCCCAGTGCAGTAAATATAGAAAAAAGAGGGACGTCTTCTCTTAGATAAGTAACAGTATGCAATAGTAACAAAGGACATGGTCTAGTGATAGAAGCATTGTTTCCTATGTTGGTTAGGGCATGTAGAGGCCGCATGCGGGTATGGGAGGGGGAAGTAAAATCTTAGTTGTCTGTAAAAGACAAAATATCAAGAACTGTTCTCGTTAGGAACAAACTGAAAGTTTAGAAGACTAGAAATGGGCATTAGTCCAGAATAGGTGTAAAACTTTTGAGTAAAAATATAGACATAATGGTAAAGCCCTTTGCTGATAACAACCAGTGTTGGAATTCATGTAGACTTTCCCCATTAGGCTAAAATGTTTTTTAGAAAATATATATGTTAAAAAAAATTAGAATGCAGGGTAGCTTAAAAAGTTTTCATTTTTTTTAAAAGCATCAAGTACTTAAAGCAGAAATGTCTCTGAAGGTTGCAATAAAGAGTCTTTTTGATAAAACCAGTGTCAACCCTGTTAGACTCCCATTGTTGAGACTATTAAAAAAATTCAAATTCAAATTTGAAATCATATTTGAAATTATAAAAAGAGCCGTTAAGATTGTCCCATTACCCTTGACCTCTATGGACTACATACCGGAGAGGAAAGAAAACCTACCGTGAAAATCAAGAATAAAGAAGACAGAGAGGACTTGATTCAGTAACGAAGATACCTAAAATGAAAATCTCATATAAAATTGTAAAAGAATTTTTAGAAAAAACTAAATTAACTTCCTGTATTTATCTCCACATTCAGTAATGGGAAGAAAGAAAGCCAAGAGTCAAAAACATATTTCTTTAGCTAGCTAAGTACTTTGAACCAATTAAAAGCACATAATCAAATTGAAATACAGGTATGAAATAGAGCTTAAGAATACAAGGCAAACAAGAGGAATCCAGGATTGGGAGGATTCAAAGTTCAAAAATACCAGAATGATGAAAGGAAAAGAAAAGGACTATTGTTTTCCATTACGAGCTTGTATAAGAGTGTCGCAATCATCATGTTCATTTCTTGAAGGTGTACCTAGACATCGAGACTCAAAGAAAAAATCCCAGACATTTCCATGGATGTACACAGTCCAGGGGATCAAGGATTTACCATAAAATGGAGTATCCCAGCTGCAAAGGTGAAAACTGATCACCCGGTCTTTAAGGGGAATTTTAAGAGAAATTTTGTAAAGTATCTGAAGAATTTCTTTTATGATGTTTATGATTAACAATCTAAGATGACAATGAATTCTATAATAACCTTTAAGCTTATCGAAATATGAAACGGGTAAACAGAAATTGCAGACAATATTTGTCAGTAAAGATGTTTTATTTTTGTTTTGCATAACTTTGTAAATAACATGAAAGGTTGGAGAAAATCAAAAAACTTTTAAGGAACCAAGTCAAGAAGTGGATTTGAAAGTACAAAAAACCAAAACAAAAAGAAAAGGAAAGGAAAAGAGGGGGGTTAGTTGTTCCAGCAACCTTTGAATTGATGAGAAGAGAATGTTGCCCAGATTCTTGCTACCTTTAAAACTTCCCAGGAGGCTCGCAGAAAAGCTCAAGAAGCACTATTTGAGAGAATCCTTTTGATTCTATTGACTCACCAATAATAATAAGATATAAGAAAAATAGTCTTCATTCATCAACACCAAATGTGCACGCTATTGGTTGAGGTGGTGGAAATGGGAGCTTCTTTTCAGCTGAAGTGCTGCTGATTTTGTGGTGTTTCTTCCCAATCCTTTTTTTTCCTTATTTTTTCAATCAACATTGAATTGAAATCAATGATTTCATCTACAAATGTACCTGTTTATTGGATGATTGAAGTTGCGACGATTTTCGTGAATATAGCTTGATTGTGAAAAAGGCAGCTTATAATGGTGGATTTGGTGCAAGAGTTCCGGGTGTTTTGGCGGCGGAATTAGAACACTGCAAGGGTGGTGTTTTAAGGTTTACTGATTGAGAAGGGTTTCATTCATTGGTGCTCTCTTTGGGCTAGGGTTCATCTAATGTTTAGGGATTTTAACCCTATATGTGGGCTTTTTGTGTATTTGGGCTCCGGGGGGGTTGTACTTTGTATTTACCCATTTCTTAATATAAAGACTTACCGATAAAAAAAAAAATATATATGTATAGACCTCATTGGCTTTGCGTTCTCTAGATTTAGTTTTTCTATATTTACTACTATCTTTTACTTTTACCACAATACCATAAAAATGCAGTAGTGTAATGAAATAGTTCAAAGATCCGTTGGGAATTCTTTAGTGGTGCTCAGGGTAAATATGTATGTCAGTATGTGGTTATTTGACTTCAAAGTTTATTAGCATCCATGAATGCTTGTATGATCTTATTGAAAAGTAATTTAAGTACTTGTGTTATTAACAGCAACGGAACCAGGATTCTAAGTTCGGGGGTGGGTAATTTTTTTTCTCTCGACGATTCTCAATTTTCATTAATCTTGATTGCGATAAAGAGAAATACGATAAAACTTCAATACAAGGTGTATAAAATTTCAATTTCGCAGTTGCCGTGGATATAGAAAGTATCAATACAAGGCGTATAGTAACTTCTATCAATCTCATGATAAACAACTAACTTACCCGTTTCAAACATTCACCGACATAGACATAACTTCAATTGGTACAAAATTATCGACAATAGATGAAGAAGAAGAAATACTTTTTGTTGATAAGAAAAATGAATCTATTCTTTAAACGTCCGCTCATTATAACATGAAAATTCAAAAGTATACAACATTAGAGTCCTAATTCCAAGTTGAAAATTCTAAGTGAAGTTAGTTAACCCTAATTTCCAAAACAAAATAAGAAGGGAAAATTGGAAATGTCTGAATAGCACCGATTAGCGGAACTTTTAATTTCCCAATCCATCAGAAACCATCCCTTCCTCACATAACAGTAAAGCCCAAACTTTACCTTCGTTCCCGCTTTAGATTCTGTTGCTACCCAAAAATGAAATCCAAATCACCTATTCAATTCAGACTTTAACCATTTCATACATACACTTGCAAGTAAACTTACAACTTACCGGCATAAGAGCGAACCTGAATGACTGCCCATCTTTCCAATTGATCTAAATGTTGAGGGTAAAAATGTCAGTGATGTGCATGTGTAAGCCCACACATGTGGGATACTAGTTACTTAACTGTTTGTTTCTCTCTCCGGGATAGATCTTTTAATTTTTTCCGTTATGGGATAGATCCCCAAACGAATTAGTGAAAACGGGACATACACCCAATTTTTCCAAATAAGAATCGAAAACTAATAGAATTTTTTGAGAATGGAAGACCAGTAGACCACTGAATCAAACTAAAAATACATTGTATTTTGCAGCAATAATCATACAAATAATCCAGCTATAAATACTGATCTCAATTCCACATAATTTTAGATGAAAAATCAAACTTTACACCTCAATAAAGTAAACCCAAAAATAATCACCTATTATCAATGAACTTAAAATGGCTTTGGGAGGTAGTGAAAAACAAAGGACACTGATAATAACTTGTGGCATTCTTCAAAAAGAAAAAGAAAAAGAAAAAAAAAACTTGTGGCTTGGGGTTGTGATAGAACCTTCTGAAAAAACAAAATATATTAGCAATAACATGGTGCAGTGGAAAATATGGAGAAAGTAAAGAGACAAAGAGAGTTTTCTATTATCAGTATCATCAGGTTACATGGAACAATATCCTATATATATACATGTAGGAAGAAACCCTAGATACTATATTGGGCCGCACATCAATGGGCTACAAGCCCTACAACACTCCCCCTTGTGCGGTCCAGTAGAACTTCATATGCAGTGCTTCACATTTAGTGCTTCGAATATAGTTCTTCAAATGTCGTCCTCTCCTTGATGACTTGTACCGAAATCAATTTCCTCATTAAAACTTTGACAAGGAAAAACCCAGTGGGACAAAACCTTGGTACAACTCTTCACATGTAGTACTTCACATGTTGTCTCATATTTTACATATAGTTCATCACATGTAATAAGATCTTTAAAGATCGCCGAGTCTAAGTTAATTGTCTCCTATCACGTTTTATTTATTTGACTCAGATATTTTCAGTAATATCAACACTGTCTTTATGTCTTCAACATTGAACATACTTGATATTCTTAATGTTGTCTCGCTAAAAACTTGTCGAGTAACAAAACCCTTTGGGAAAAACTATTCTCGATCGAAGGGAAAAAGAGTACAACACAACTTCAATTTCGAAGTAAAATATGTCGACATCATATCCTTGGATCCTCCCCCTGATGTCGGCATCTCCCCATGATTACTTTCAGAGTTTTTCTATACAGTTCCTTTAGTCATGTACTTTTCGAAAATGATTATCGGTAATGACTTAGAAAATAGTCTACCATATCTCCCCCTGATTACTTTTGTTAGAGAAGAGATTATTGTTCCTTCATAATCAACAACTTTTGGATTGCACTTTCATTAGCAGTCCTTTTTATGTCTTTGCAGGGATAAAACAAATTTATGTAAATGGTTACTTTTAAGTACATGATTACATTCATTATACCATTCCAATTACGTTGCGTTGGCGCTGAGCTATATCTAGCTAACAAGTTCCTTGAGGATTCAAAATTTGATCGAGTACATTATTATACTAAGTACAACAATGTGTCTATTGTAATTAGATATGGGAATTTCATCCCCCAACACATCTTCGTCATCTTCCTTTAGACGAAATGGTCACTTACTTACATTTGAACCTCGACCAATCATGGGAGTGCTATCAGGATGCATGTCTTTGTTAAATTGCCTGACAACTTTAGACATATGAAAACTGGTGGAATAATATACCACAAGCTCAGTATTCGGTCGAGCTTTCCCAAGATTTTTCATCTTAAATTCGGATGTCAAATAGCTTTTAAGGCCTCTTATTACATCAAGAGTACCCATTATGTCTGTACCATCAAAATTGATAGCTACAATTCCAAATCAGGAACTTTCTTGTGAATACGCAAGGAAAAATAACTTACTTGTCTATCCCGTCTAAATCAAATAGCCACTTAGACGGGTACACCACATCCGCTTGATTGCTTCAATATATAAGTGAGCGTTCTATATAACTGTAAACACACTCTGTGGTTTAGAGTCACCTGATTTGGGAAACAAAAGTCTATCAAGTACTTTTGTAAGTATATGCTATCTCTTGATTCTTTCAGAGATACGTAAGAACCACTTACATATGCTGCATTTCAAGTCCTTTTGAAATTACCAAGATAACTAAGTAGTAGAACGCTATAACGTTCACTACAAGAGAACAATTCCAGGGATTTGTGAGAAACCTCGCGCCACAAGGCGAGTCTTTATACTTTAAGACTGCTTTCTTCTCATTATGTTTTGGGAAAAATTAATCATGTATGTCCAATAGGCTTTACACTTGGTTGGTTAGCACTACCACACCAAATACCTATATATTAATTTGTCAAAGAACCAAGTTTTACCTGGATTGTATAGGCCAAATATGCTCTTCGTTGACATTAAGCAACAAGGAGCTTGGTTTGATCTCATCTTGCTCTATTTCCTTAAGCAAGTGTATATGAATCTAATCACCAATATGCTCGCATGAACTTTCCATTGACTCGTGCGCATTCTCATAATCCACTTGGGATGTCATTGTTCTCTGGAATCATTAAACTTTGGAGCGTCCTCCAGTTTGATTCATGGACATATTCAAAAACAATACTATGAGATGATTTATGATGATATAAATAAGTTGTGCCTTCCTCACCTACTTCCTTTCTAAGTGAGCATTGATCTAACCAAGTAGTCTCTCCAACTTCCTTTATGGAGCCACATCCTCAACCACACTTCCACTAAGTGTAATTGCAACACCTTAATCTATGGTGTATATCCCTTATTGAGAATTTGTAACCTTGCAGGTAGGTTTGCAGTTGGTATGTGTGATATCATCACTTTAGCGACATCAGTGTACATTCTGAAAATTGATTATTCATTGTCACTTCACATTTACATTTGTGGAGTACAAGGATCAATATGAGATACAATGGGAACACATCACGACAATTCCTGTCATTCCTTTAGAAAATACTTTTTCTTATCTCCCCCTAAAGATGGGAAGATTGGCTCATTAAAGTGATAACCCGCAAATCTAGTGGTAAGAGATCTCCTTCAAAAAGGTTTGAAATGCGGATAATTGTTGGGAACTCATTTCCAACATAACTACTTAACATTTTTGAAGACCCATCATAGTACTATGTGGATTCGTAGTGGCACATATATAATGCAACCAAAAATGCGTAAGAACACGAATGTTAGGCTTAAATTCAGTTACCAACTGGTACGCATAAAAGGTTGACTAATATTGGGTTCTAAAACGAATTGAGTAAATATACGTGTAATATTGCATATCCCCCGAGCATTTATAAGAAGGTTGTTACGCATAACATATCCTTAGACACCATATATAACCTTTGATGGTAGCCTCTGCGATACCACGGGGTATATGATGCTCTACAATGATCCTATTAAACACGCAATATCCATAAAGTCCTTTTGATGTAAAATATCTAGCAATAACAAGGTTGGTGAGACCTTAAATTGTATAATATGTGCTAGAATTGTTTCAAAAATGCATAATTTCTTGTGAACAATAATTAATTCAACACTTCGAATTATCCTCCAGAGCCATAAATCACTTGAATGGACCGCATTATGTATGGATATGTCCACAAATATAACCTTGGTTCTTTTTAAAAAAATGGGTTGTTTACCATTTGCATCTTAGGATGGTCTTAATCCTTTTTACTAAAGAATGACTTTGTAAAATAAGTAACATACTTTATTACTTTAAAAGCATAATGGGAGGGGAGGTGGCGTTTCTGGTACTTTAGAAAGAGTTGATTGTGAGAGATGCCGTCACTTTGCATTCTTTCAATCTTTGTGATTCCCATTTTCTTGTTAACTCAAATAAAAGGATGTCCATTTGAGTTCTTTCAAAACAGAACATCTGATCACAACCAAAGTGTCTTTATGGTTATGTCAAAACCTGAGTGAGTTAATTACCAACATTACATTGTCAATTATCCAAGTATTAGTTATTTAAAAGTTCACTAGACTAATTGACTCATTATTTTCTCTAAAATGTGATTCCTTTCACATTCATTTGAGGTAATTTGTAGATGCATTCCCATTCTCACGGTTAGTTTTCGTTCAATAACCGTTTGCACAGACTTCGTAGAAACTTAACAAAGTGTGACTAGCTCTTGGTTCTTACAGAGCTCATGTAATTAATTGGTTCTTACTAATTAGGCAACAAAGATTGAGCATTTCTTCGCTCGGCTATTATCTGTAATGATCCAATCATCGCATGTTATTACCTAAGGAAACAATTCAACAAGCAGTTTAATATATTTCCTTAATAACTTCGTGTAATAAGTGGTGTGGCCTTATTATGTAACAAAAGAAAATTTATCTTATTTACTTTAAAGTGTTACAGTTCATGAGGATGATATACTTTTCATCATAATGTATGAATGATCCTTTTAACTCAAGTACTTATGAGTACATCTCAAGTGCTTTAGATTATTTCAGTCTCATGGAAATGATATACTTTTCATTTCATAAGTACAAACTATGAATTTAGTTATTCGCATAAAAAAATTCTTTATTTTAACTTAAAAAAAATGTTTACTAAACTACCATACAATCAATAGTCCAGGATCAAATCATACAAAATTCAGTTGAATAAAGATAATTAATAAAAAATTATCAAAATGTAAGTGTATTAATTGGGCAAGTTTCTTATTGCCACTGAAGTTGACAAGCGGGGGTATGACCTTCTTTTAACATATAATGAGTTTGTTGTCATTTAAACTCTCTATATATCTCGTAGTTGGCTGCTACTATATGATACATGCATTCCATCACTTGTACCATACTCAGTAAATGTTTATACCAAGCGTCCAACTCTCATTCCAATGAGTCAGAATTACGTCTATGTCTCATGCTCAGTAAATACATTTACTTTGTATTGTTACTACTTGAGTCAATATTACAAGTGTTTTAAATTCCAATGAACATTCAAATTTTCGGGGGAAAAATTTCATGAATGTTTCAAAAACTTCCTTCAGAGCATTCCATCGTCTGAAATCAATATGTCGCCTTAAACGTAGAAGTTATGCCTTCATCTTTTGAACAATGCATCGTCATGGTTTAAGGTTTTCATGATGGAAGTAAATACCTTGTAGACACAATTGACTTATGTATCAGAGGCTCTTTAATGACGCTCAAGTACTTGTGAGTCCAAAAGGTCAAATTTTAATCGAGTTGGTTTAATCAGAACCCGTTCAACAGATTGGTCAATGCCCGGTCCATTGGGTTGACCATGTCATGGTTAAAAAAAGTCCACATATATGTTCCAATATATATGAAGTGCTTAGGCCCATTGATCATAAACTTGAAACTATTAGCATATGAGTCCAAAACATATCATTAACCCTAGAAATTGAAAAAATCTTCTTTCAACTATTCAACTGTTCTGATCGACACACAAATGCATCATATTCCGATTATGATGAAATTTTTGCATATGATTAATCACAATGTTTAGCTAAATATAATACAATTTCAAGAATATCCAACGGCCCGATAAAAATATATTCATGATGCCGTATGACTGTTCCAATTAACGTTTCTGTGGACACAGCTTGAAATATCATGTAATTTGGAGTATTACAGACTAATATGCAACTTGTAATAAAAATACAGACTAATCTAACGGTTGGAATTCCTAAAACGTAGGTTTTTAGACGCTGTTATAAATTAGGGTTTTCCTGAACGTACACAGATTCATTAAAATCTAGTTTTGGAGATTGCATCATATTCCGATTTGATTGAAATTTTCACATAGTAAGTAATAACTAATTTTGTTGAACATATTAAAATTTCATGACAATCTAACGGTTAAATATCTATGTTTTATAATCATACGTTTGTGGAACCCTAATATAAACTACGAAAACGAAATATCTTTGTTCAAAAGAAATACCTGGTAACGCATCCATGATTATAAAAAAAATAGGATCAGGAACACGCTAATCTTCAAGGAATAATCCATAACCAATCTTGAACGAAAAAAAAAATTTGCACCAGTTGGTAGAGTCGTCGTGCATGATAACGTGGTGCAGTGGAAAATATGGAGAAAGTAAAGAGACAAAGAGAGGTTTCTATTATCAGTATCATTAGGTTACATGGAACAATATCCTATATATATATGATGTGATTTTAAATTGTTGTAGAGAATGGTAGTAAAAGTTCGTTCAACTCAGACTTGTAAAGGTTTGATTTAAGAAAATACTAAAAACAAAGAAAATATATTCACAATTTTGTCACAAAACATCAAGAGAAATGGGACTTCGAATTCCACCATTAATCACATTCAATTGGTTCATATAATGACTCATAAAAATTCTAGCTCTTTTGTGGACTCTATTTCTTTGCCGAAAGTAGATTTTGTAAAGGATTAGATGTAAATCATAAGCATAGCGCATCAAGAGTTCTTAAACTAAGCATACGCCATCAGACAAAATCACAAATAATCAATAAAAATCATAAATCAATTAAAACAAGTGCAAAAGTCATAAAGAATCAATTATAGCTACCAATCAATTGTGAAAGTGGCTTCCTCCGTCATCCCAGTGTTGGGGTTTAGCTCATCATATCAAAAACACGCTCAAAATAATAACGCATGGCTGAATAGGTGTTTTATTGAAGAAAAATCGAGTTTATAACATATATAATTGTTACAGAACTCCCTGTTACAAAGAACCCTAACAGAGCTGTTGCAAACTAAAAATAATTATTGGAAAATTGTTGCAAAGCTTTAGAATTTGAAACTATAGGTCACGGTTTCTGCGACTGTCCAACTGGGTCTATTGTTCTTCACCTACGTCTTCTTCCCTGAAAGTGCAGCAGCATCTACTTACTCTGCAATTCGTATTCTTTGCCTCTGCAGCTTTCCTTAGGTCCCCAAACTCTCGACTCCCCTTCTATGAACCTCAGCACTCGTATATATACCCCACAGGTCGACCAAATCTCAAGAATATCTCCGGTTATCTTCTTTTTCTTTCACAGGAAGTGACGGCCTTTCATACATTCCTTTTTCTTCTCACGTCTTCTCTAGATATAAAACTCCTTCCTAAACTGGATAGAGCCAAATTGGGGAAGATATCCTCTATGTTGTACGTCGCTTCCAAAAATAAAAGCTAACAGAATCTTAACAATATTTCCGGCCCCTGTGTACTTCAAATCGACAGTTCAGGCATATTTACTCAAACCAAATGCCCATATTAACTCTGTTAAGGCCTAACAAGTTCATCCAAATGCAAATCCACGAAACAATCCAATAGAAACTCGTCCGGAAATCATCACATACCCAGAGTATTCACCTCTCTCTGTTTAGCTTGACCTTGATGATACATCCCAGTCTAATCGATCCAATCAACCATACAATCCCTGTTTTGCTGAAACAAATCTATCCCAACCAAATTCCGTGTTTGAATCTCATTTAAGCTCTTCCAAAACTCTTCCCAGAATATCGCAGACGAACTGAACAATTTCCCGCCAAATCTTAATTCAAACGGTGATGAAGATGGGTGTCCCCCTATCGTCTGATGGGGTGCGAATAGCAGGTGGTCACCCCTTAGCAATTGAATTGCCCCTTATCCAAGTGAGGGGTCCGAATAGTAATTTTCTCCCACGAGCGCAAATACCACTTTTCGAGCCAATTTTCCCGCAAAAGCTTATTTCTCCAAAAACACCTACAAAGACATAAAATACCAAAATAAGCGCAAAATCGAGTACTAACATTATAGAGAATTGAGACTAATATAGACACATAAATGCGTCTATCAAATACCCCCAAACTTATTATTTGCTAGTCCTCGAGCAAATCAAATCTACAAAATAAAATCCTAACTCACTGTCGCAGGTATCGTCGATTGCATTTAGCGTATGCAATAAGCCTTTAAACCCCTAGGTGTCCCTAGTGGCCGAGTTATAGTCTCGGGAGGGTTTACCAGAGGTGTACCCACAAAACCTTTTTACTTCAGACCCTAACCATCTACGCATAACCTTGGAAGGCACTAAAGAATCTCCTTGGTTGGCATACTTATTGACTACAGGAGGAAGTACCCTGATGCGAAATTCAAATTGTTGTACACGAGTTTGCACTCAAGCATACTAAAATTCATATATAAGTCACAGAGCTCTACTCATATAGTTTCACTATGGACATCAATATAACGGAGTCAAAACTAATCACATGGATAGATCAAGAAGATGGATATAAAGAAAAACATAGATGGTTTTGATGTTTACTAAGTGAACGGTGTTTCCATATATCGTCTCAAGGCCTCCGCCAAAATGAACCTATCCTAATGGACCGAGATACTAGTCTGATTAATATCAACACACTGACATATACAAGGGAACCAGTGGTCGATAATTCTAACTCTAGGTCAACACAACTGGCATATACAAGGGTACCAGTGGTCGACTTTATTGAATTTATTCCGGTTGGTCTGATGGTCTGGTCTCAATTTCTCTTCTCCTTTTTTTTTTATTTTTTTTTTCATCATCATTTTTTTTTTTGGTATCTCAGTCACTCTAATTCACCCTAGCATTGGTAACAACTTGATTCGTGGGCCCCACCCAATCACTTAGAGAAATATAATTTAAAAACAAAACAAAATAAAAACAGAAGTGAAAAGGACTCAACGAGATGTGGTGAAACTATCATGTTATTTCTAACACCTGAGCTCTGTGCTTTTATGAATAGACTCTTTAGATGTTTCCATCTAATCAGATTGGTTCCTCAACTCCTACAACCAAAATGCTTCCATCCACTTAGATTGGTTAGTGTCATCCTTAATAAACATAAATTTCTAGGCTCTGGAGTTTATTTATTGCAACTAAAATGTTTCTCCCATACCCCCAAACTTAAATCTAACATTGTCCTCAATGTTCTAAAGATAAAATTAAAAGCATGAACAAGGAGAAACTGTTACCATTTGAAGTAAAAGAGAGACGGAAAGATATTACCGTGTCGCATGAATGTTGGGTTACCTCCCAAGAAGTGCTAAGTTTAAAGTCTTCAGCCAGACTAAGAAAGGATTAGTCACCTCATAAAATCATAAAGTAATAGCCGAAATATCTGTGGGTCATCAAAACCAAATAGAGCTATCACAAGTAAAAGGAATCTGCAACATGCCAACAAATAAAGCACACCCTTGTCTAGTTTCTTGTTTAAGACAACTACATCTAGTCGTGGTTCAAAGTTCGAGCTCTATAACTGGGTCGAGATAAAATATTTTCATGTCTTTGAATTCCTCAAAGCTAAGATCCGGTTCAGGTTGTAAAGTCTGTAAAAACTCAAATAAGAACTTAAAAGCACATAATAATAACCTGAATAAAGGATCCTTAAAGTCAATCAGTTTTGACTCACACAATTGACCACGATGAAAGTGGTGGTCAATTTTAGGCAAATGTGTCGATTCTAATTTCCTAAAGTACTTAGGTTTAGTCTTAAAACTAAATAATTGACACATCTGAAACTTATACGTTCCCACAATTGGTTGAAAAATATTTGGTGGGAAAACAAAATCAACTGGGTATCATAGCCAGGGTAAACCACATCAACCATAGGATGAGTTTCTAACAACTGAACTTCCTTATGGACATCACTAGGTTCAGGAAAACGTGTATGAAGATAATCTTTTAAAATGGTTGAGGCACATATGTCAAGTCCAAAGTGAGGGACTTTTCTAAGAGTTAAAGCACATGGAGAATGATAATCACCCCCAAACTTAGAGTTTTCAGTGTCTCTAGAAAGACTAGTCACAACTTCCCTAATTTCAAGGTTATCAGATTCCTGAAAATGGTCAATTGATTCTTCTAAGTCAGGTTCATCCTTACTCATCTCTACGAGTTCATTTTCTTTGTCTAAGACTAATGTTTCTAAATCGCTAGACTCTAAAACAATATTCTCAGAAGAAACTCGTTCCTCTAAACCATTATTAGCTTCGTAATCAAAAGGAAATACCTCATCTTCTAAAAAGGGGGTATCTCTAGCCAAATCCTCGTCCTTTTGAATAGGTGAATAATTATTAAAATTATTTGGATTTGAACTAGAAACATTATCATTATAAAGCTTAGTTGGAGTAACAAATTCCTGATCACTATGCCTACTTATTTCAAATTCTTGATCAACACTATCCTCATCATAATCATTATAATAACATGAAAATGGTTGAACCTCATCTAAACAAGTAGTGTTACCAATTTTATCCTCGTCATCTTGATTATGCAAATAACTATCCTCATTTTCAAAGATACTATTGGAAACACTATATTGGAAATTAAGGTTATCTTGAGCAGTTCTTTCCTGGGCCTCTAACAATATTTTCTGAGTAGACTCACATGACTTCCTGATTTTATCTAGGAAAGAAGGTTCACACGTTGCATTGCTTTCGTCCATAACTAAGTTATTCATCTCAGCTGAACTACATGTCGACTCAAGTAACTTTTGTGCTAACTCAGCTAACTTACGTGCGGACTCTAGTAGAGAGGAATTTTGCTCGTATGACCGGTGGGCGTATGGATAGTAATTGGGCTCATCATGGTATGAGCCATAACCTTGAAAAGGCTGATGTTCCCAACCATTATTCATACTATGGTCAAAGTAGTAACGTCCATTTTGAAACTCAGTCGGATATTCGTTGTATTGGCTATTGTAATACCAGTTCGACATTCTATTGCAGGGGTGTGAGTTGTCACACAAAATAAAACCCACTAACAGGGGATTCGTGGGTGGATAGAGTCTTACCTCCCGTACCAGATGGGCGATGAACGGTTGAAGTCGACTCAGGCCACCGACTCCTATGTCAGTGTACGAACCCGAGGAGCCGAGACAGTATCGTAACTGTCGTCCTTCCCTGCAAACAGTTTATATTTAATTTTAAAACCTTCCTTAGGGTTTAAAATAATAAAGTCCAAGTCCAAAAATAAAGTCCAAAAAAGAAAAATTACAAAAATACAACCCTATTTACAGTTTCTAAAAATAATACAAAATAACTATACACAAATCTTCTTCTTCACTCCTTTTGAATTCCTCTTTTCTTTCCTTCTTTGGAAGATGCTTTCCTTTTATAGCACTTTTTCTTTCCTCGTAACTTCACTCCAAATCTGAAAAGAATCGAAAAATACCAAAGGCGTAAAAGAGAACAAAAAAATATAAAAAAAATAAAAATAGAAATAACTCTAAAACCCAAAACCTAAATACAAGTCCGCGTCGGCGGCGCCAAAAATTGATGTGATTTTAAATTGTTGTAGAGAATGGTAGTAAAAGTTCGTTCAACTCAGACTTGTAAAGGTTTGATTTAAGAAAATACTAAAAACAAAGAAAATATATTCACAAGTTTGTCACAAAATATCAAGAGAAATGGGACTTCGAATTCCACCATTAATCACATTCAATTGGTTCATATAATGACTCATAAAAATTCTATCTCTTTTGTGGACTCTATTTCTTTGCCGAAAGTATATTTTGTAAAGGATTAGATGTAAATCATAAGCATAGCGCATCAAGAGTTCTTAGACTAAGCATACGCCATCAGACAAAATCACAAATAATCAATAAAAATCATAAATCAATTAAAACAAGTGCAAAAGTCATAAAGAATCAATTATAGCTACCAATCAATTGTGAAAGTGGCTTCCTCCGTCATCCCAGTGTTGGGGTTTAGCTCCTCATATCAAAAACACGCTCAAAATAATAACGCATGGCTGAATAGGTGTTTTATTGAAGAAAAATCGAGTTTGTAACATATATAATTATTACAGAACTCCCTGTTACAAAGAACCCTAACAGAGCTGTTGCAAACTAAAAATAATTGTTGGAAAATTGTTGCAAAGCTTTAGAATTTGAAACTATAGGTCACGGTTTCTGCGACTGTCCAACTGGGTCTATTGTTCTTCACCTACGTCTTCTTCCCTGAAAGTGCAGCAGCAGCTACTTAATCTGCAATTCGTATTCTTTGCCTCTGCAGCTTTCCTTAGGTCCCCAAACTCTCGACTCCCCTTCTATGAACCTCAGCACTCGTATATATACCCCACAGGTCGACCAAATCTCAAGAATATCTCCGGTTATCTTCTTTTTCTTTCACCGGAAGTTACGGCCTTTCATACATTCCTTTTTCTTCTCACGTCTTCTCTAGATATAAAACTCCTTCCTAAACTGGATAGATCCAAATTGGGGAAGATATCCTCTTTGTTGTACGTCGCTTCCAAAAATAAAAGCTAACATAATCTTAACAATATTTTCGGCCCCTGTATACTTCAAATCGACAGTTCGGGCATATTTACTCGAACCAAATGCCCATATTAACTCTGTTAAGGCCTAACAAGTTCATCCAAATGCAAATCCACGAAACAATCCAATAGAAACTCGTCCGGAAATCATCACATACCCGGAGTATTCACCTCTCTCTGTTTTCTTGACCTTGATGATACATCCCAGTCTAATCGATCCAATCAACCATACAATCCTTGTTTTGATGAAACAAATCTATCCCAACCAAATTCCGTGTTTGAATCTCATTTAAGCTCTTCCAAAACTCTTCCCAGAATATCGCAGACGAACTGAACAATTTCCCGCCAAATCTTAATTCAAAGGGTTATGAAGATGGGTGTCCCCCTATCGTCTGATGGGGTGCGAATAACAGTTGGTCACCCCTTAGGAATTGAAGTGCCCCTTATCCAAGTGAGGGGTCCGAATAGTAATTTTCTCCCACGAGCGCAAATACCACTTTTCGAGCCAATTTTCCCGCAAAAGCTTATTTCTCCAAAAACACCTACAAAGACATAAAATACCAAAATAAGCGCAAAATCGAGTACTAACATTACAGAGAATTGAGACTAATATAGACACATAAATGCGTCTATCAATATATACATGTAGGAAGAAACCATAGATACTATATTGGGCCGCACATCAATGGGCTACAAGCCCTACAACATAACAAGATTTCTTTTCTATTTACAGGGAGGGAGTGAAGAAGTGGCAACCGGTAAAATTAAGCCAAATTACGACACGTGACTACGAGAGTGTGTTAAGTTGTCAAACTAATGGTCTAAATAACACCGCTGAATTGGGGGCCCTGGAAAATAATTGGGGACCCCTAGCTACAGGACAAAAAAGGTCATGAAATAGTAATTGGGGGTTATCCCTTATCCCCAATTTTTTTAAATGGCTAAACTACCCCCAAATCATTAGTGGTAATTAGTAATTAAGTTAAGTTAATTAATTGGTAATTAATTTAGTTAGGTTAAAATCAGATTGAAGGATTAAATTTTGATAATAGAAAAATTGTGTTTTTGTGTTGGAGAGAGGAAGAAAGTGAGTTTTGGGGAAAATTTAGGGTTATTTGAAATGAGTGATTCTAGTGGAGGAAATGATGTAGGTGAAGATTCAAACAACATACATGATTGTGTTGATGGTGAGATTGTCTCAACTAATCCTATGGATTGGATGTTTGATGAAGAGTTGTTAATAAAGGAAGCTTTGATAATTGTTGCAAATGAAGATCCTTTTGGTCAAAATGAAGGAACCAATACTCAAAATGAAGAACCCAAAGCTCAAAATAATCAGGTAAACTTCCTATACTCTTCAAATTGTCTGAATGGTGCTCCAAGTGGTCGATTCATGGTCGAAATGGAACAGCTCAGAGCGAGGGTCGTTAGGCCGGGAGTATAATAAACTAACGACCCTTGAGAGTCGTTAGTGAATTGGCACATAAATAAACGACTATTATCTCCAGTTATTAAAAATCATCAATCAAGTTTGAAAACATTGACGACTCCAGTCTGCAGTTATGAAAAATTGTTAATCAAGTTTGAAAAAGATGACGACTCCATCTTTTAGGTCATCTAGAGTCGTTAACTCAATATATTTAGAACCCAACGACTAAAAAACCTTTTACTCTCTCTAGCTTTCACTCTAAGGGTCGTTAGTTTAGCATTAGTATATACAGACGACCCTTTCATATTAAATGAGAGTCGTTGTTCCATACGTCTCTAATATTGACGACTCAAACTTTTTTCTTTTTTTTAATACTTTCTGATTTCATAAAACCATTTCATTGAATCGTAAAAGTCATACATCTTTCATAGGGTTAAATACAATACATGATAACGATGCACTTCTACACTTAATCATAAAGCATGTAATTATACATGGTTCCATTGAAGATAAAGTAGCAATCGTGTAACTCAAACTTTTTCCCACGAAGCCCCTCGTAGTATCCATACGCCTTCTTCATCTGAAAACGCAAACGCAAACATACTTAGTTAGTATCGATCAAAGCTTTGGATAAGTTTTACCTCTTGTTTAAATACTTACTCTTATAGTACCCATCATATCCGAAAAGGATTCCCTTATGGCCATAAATTCTCTTTTCAAAACATTACACTCGAATTTTATCTCCTTGAAGCGTTCCTTGACTTATTTCAAAGACCTTGAGTTGCGATTTCCGTCAAACGCCACAAAAACGATGAATACGCGGGGAGGTCTGGATGGAGGAGTTACCATGGCAAGCTTACCTTTTTTATTCTTGCTACTGTAGGCCAAAGACAACAAAATATCAAAGGGTCGTCAGAATTTTTTTTTAAAAAAAAACGACTCTTACAAAAACTAACGACCACATTTAGTTAACGATTCACAATTTTTTCTTGCCGATTCAAGCGTTTTTTCTTTACGACTCTTTCATTATTTGGGACAGAGTGATGGTTTGGCATATCATAGAATCGTTAATGGATAAAAATGGTCGTCTAAAGAATCTGCCACATTTAAATTATATGATTAGCGACTAGAATCGTTATCATACAACCAACTTAGAATCGTTTTCACCTATTGCTCATGGCTAACGATTTTTGATGAATTGAACATGCATATCAAAAATCGTTAAGAAAAAAAATGCTTAACGATTCTAACCTAACTACACCAGGGAGTTAACAATTCACAATTTATGCTTGCCGATTCAAGCGTTTTTTCTTAACGACTCTATCATTATTTGGGACAGAGAGATGGTTTGGCATATCATAGAATCGGCCACATTTAAATTATATGATTAGCGACTACATGCTCTAGCACACAACCAACATAGAATCGTTTTCACCTATTGCTCATGGTTAACGATTTTTGATGAACTGAACATACATATCAAAAATCATTAAGAAAAAAAAAATTGCTTAACGATTCTAACCTAACTACACTAGGGATCGTTTTCTCCACCACCCTAATGGTTGACGATTTCTCACAATTCCAACATGCAGATGAAAAATCGTTAAGCATACAAGCCTCGTGATTAACGACTCGGTTTCTGAGAATCCAATTTTTTCGATTCAAACCCTAATTTTCAGTACAACATCAAATTTAACTCAAACCCATGTTAGAGTTGGGGGTTTTAGTCGACATACCATCTGATTGGATCCATTTCCTTGGGCGGCTGATTTGATTTATTCATTTCGCTCGAATAAGCCGCCTTCGCTGCATTAACTGCGTCGACGAGATTATGAATTTGATTTGCCTTTTTAGCGATCTGCTTTGTACGAGCCATGTTTGCAGAAGAAGTTAATCGTCGATTAAAATTAATCGACGATTACGCGATGAATCGGAAAAAAATTTCTCCAGTCGTTAATGGAGGAGATGGGCGACCAGGGAGGGGAGGAGAAGAAGAAGAAGAGTTTTGGTTGAAAAGAAAATGGGGGCCTCTTCTTAACTGTTAATAGGATTTTAGGGTTAGGTATTAGAGAAGGGTACAATGGTATTTTCACCATCATTTTGGAAGTCCCCTATAATTTTTGGTGTGGGTATAAATTGGATGAGGCCCCTAATTATTTTTTTTCGGGCCCCCAATTCAGCGGTGCTAACTAAAGGTACGCGAGTCCGTGAGTGTGTTAAGTAATCAAAGTAATGGGCTAACTAAATATTTTACCTTGGCTAGTTTTTTATTTTGTGACAATTGCCCTTGGAAAAGAACAATGTTTTAGGGCATACTGAAAAACTTCAGGGCATATCAAGTAATGAAAAAAATAGGGTCATTAGATACTAATCCTTAAAGCCCCTTATCCATATATTTTACTTAATGACTAAACTGCCCTTATTTTTTTTATATATATTTTTTTTAAAATTTTGTATATATTTAAAACACACTAGGTTGGGCTGATAAGTTATCAGCCGAACTTTCGGGTATGAGCAGTCTGGCTAATAACTAGTCAACCGAACCTAGGTCTTCTGGAAACATACCTAGGTTCGGCTAACATGTTAGTAGCCGAACTTCACTCTGTAATTACCGAACTTAGGTTCGGCTGATTCGGAAAAAAATTAGGGCAACCGAACTTAGTGTTGCTTTTCGTAAAGTGAAGTTTGGCTATCATTTTCGTGTTTAATTATCAGCCGAACTGTTCATTAGCACTTTCAGACTGAGAAGTAAATGAGAAATTCGACTGATAATTCTTTTCAATTATAAGCCGAACTTCATTCTGTAACTACCGAAAAATTCATGTTTTTTATTTATTTAAAGTTAATTAAATACAATAAATTAATTAAAAAAACTTAATAAAAGTAAAAAAAAATGATAAAATGTCATAGTGTCAATAGTATTCATTAAAGAAATTAAAAAAAAATTTATTTTTTAAAAAAGTAATTAAAAATAATTATTTTGTAAAATATAATTATATTAATAAATTAATTAAGGTAACTAAGTAATTTACCTATCTTTAGAACCCCTTATCACCCTACCCTAGTTAGTTCAATCATTTTGTATGCCCTATAATTTTCTTGTATGCCCTAAAACATTGTTCTCGGAAAAATACACTTTCACACATTTTTGGGGTGAGGTGGGGGGCTATAGCCTAGGTAGGCCACCCCACTTCCGTCACTGCTTGTGAATGCCGAATGTGACATCTTTTTGGTCTCCTTTGAAAGTCGATATTTTCGTGAAATTGCAACCAATGACAACTTCCAATGACAACTTCCGAGGATATTTGCACAAAACCTGCACATTCGAGGTTGGTGCACACTTTTTTTTTTTGTAGTTATCTTCCTGGAAAAAATAAATAAATTAAATGATATATTTGTTCTTCAGTAAATAACATTGAACAAAAATATACGACCTTTAGAACTATCATTCGATACAATAGATGTTTTTTTGCGAAATAATAACACTTATTGTGCACAAAATAAAAAATCCGGTCTGGTATTAGGAGACCTCTTATAATAAGAAAATTTTGGATGATGATGTTTACGCAAAAGTGTTGAACGGTAATCTTTTGCACTCCTCCGTATAGGGATAGTTCCTTGTCGACATGTTCCAAACTCTTTCCAAGTTTGTGTAAGCTGTAGTGTCCCGAGATTATCTAATTTCACATCCTTCGGGTATATACTTGGTCTTATCTGTTTCATATATACCAAAAGTGGTTTTGTTTAAGTAGTTTAGTAGGAAAGGAAAAATGGATTTGAGGAGAGAAGAAAGTGGAGTGGAATTAAGTATTATTTTTGTTACATATAATATTAATCATGTTTTAATTTAAACCTACTCCGGGCTACTAGATCCTTAGATTAGACTCCTATTATTTATACGCCTCGTAGACTTTACGATTAACAACCATTTGAATAACAAGAATTATAGGAGAAATTTGAGTTAAAAGTTAGAATGTGATAAAACTTAGTATTTTTCCATACCAAAAAACCCAACAAGATGAATATCTTTGACGCTGAAAATCTATCTCGTAAATTGAATTTCCTTGGTTCTCAAAATTTGAAAATCTTGTTCCTCCCACAATACAATTGATAAAATTATGTTTACTTGTAATTTCTACTTCAATTATCAAGGGTTTTGATCGTGGCATACTGACGTGATCCTAATCGTCTAATCCATATTCAACTTTGCTATTAGAAACAATAATTCCAAACCACCATGTTAATATTTTTCATTATACAAAACCTTCAAACTTATTCCCCACATTTCCCTTCTCAAATATGTGTCATCGTATTAACAATATTCTTTCCTTTTGAGTTTGAAATAAAAACACACAAAATTATATATATACTATGAGAAAAAAATATGTATTAAACATGTATTGTATGATTATGAAGCAACGGATAACAATCAATGATCTCATCTCTGTCAACCTACACCATATAAATCAAGAAAATATGAATATGTCAAGAAGCATGAAATTATCCTGGCTAAATTGGGGCCTATCAAATTTCCCTTCCCACTCCACCAAATGGTATGGGGTGCCAAACTTCTCAAAAAATCTAATTTACCCCCAAATGAATTCCTAAAACTAACCCATATAAATACTAATCTTACCATTTTCAGCAAAATCCTAAAACATAAAAACCTCAATCAGGAAAACCTTCTATTTTCATCCTAATCTTTCCAAATTCTCGAAACCCTAATCAAAAAAAATCTTCATCCTCTTCTCCAACGACCTTCAATCCAACCAAGAAAAAGGTAAATCTCCATCAACCCGTTCTAGTATTCGCATTTCTTCATTGATTTACATGTTTAAATCTTCGATTTTTGAAAACCAAAATCTCTGATCTTACCCAGAATCGGTTTATGTTGACATATCGAATAAACCGATTCAGGGTTTTGTTCTTAGGCCATAAAGAGCATGCAGAGTAATCGGTTTATATGATGATTAAAATCGACCGATTCTGTGTCTGAAATCGGAATATGAAAAGACATCACCAGAATCGATTTATAAGTGCATTAGCATAAATCGATTCTGGGTACCAATTCTTTTTTAACTCCAAGTTTCCACAATCGTATTTTATTTGCTTGTTAATGTACCGATTGTGGAATTGTCCCTTCAGATTCCATTTCATAATCGGTTTTTATATATGTATCACATAAACAGATTGTTTATATTTGACATTCCTGTGTGTTTTGTTGTTGAGAATCGAATTACATATGTTTTGTTAGAGCATTGCTCGGTTGAAACCACTAGCGTTGGTATGTCAAGTTAGTTGTCAATTTTAGTTGCCAAAATGCATTCTTGATTTAGTATACTAAAGATAATTTCGGACTAGATTAGGTCTAAGAAGAATTATTCTTAAGGATGAAGACTGAAGTTTACAAGAAGACATCAACAAGGACTTCATCAAAAAAGGTTTGTGTTAATTGATTTCATTTGGATTCTTGTTTAATTCTACCTTTCTAATCTAAAACAAATGCTCACTCTATGGAACAATTCCTATGACGGTTAATGTACATTTATTTATATACTTGAGGTTATTTGAGCCACGACTTTTGTGATAATAACCTTTATCCCTGGAAAGGTTCTCATGTTATAGTGAATGAGCTTACGAATTCAACGAGCCAAGAATCACTCAATTCCGAGTTATAACGATGAAGTTATGAGTGATTTATTAAAGTAACAATTATAAGTGTTGTTGTAATTGTTACAGTTCGTTAGTAGGAAACAATCCATGGAATGCTTGTAACGGTTCACGGACTTGGGCCCAATTACGTGACTAGAAGTTTTTTTTAGTCAAATTGGTCATGTTTCCTTATCTAGGCAAGATGGTTATTAATCCAAACATATTTGATTACCATATTAAAGTTTTTGTGATAACTTTTAATTCCTGCCTAAGTTAAAATGTGATTTACTCACATAAATACAATATATGCTGATAATTATTTATTTAATTATTTATGCAAAATATTTTTAACTTAGGAAAGACTCCCAAAATTAGGAGAGTCTTGAAAAAAGAAAATAGCCTAAACCCTAGCGTAGCTTGCAAGCTAACCTATTCACTATAAATATAGAGTTCGTGAATGCTACACGTTTTTCATCCCTTTTGGAAAATTGATGTAAGCTCTCTAAGGTTGTTTTCCATGTCTTCTGTTCTTCGTGAACAAGAGTGGGATAAAAGTCTTTGTATTGGGGATCAAAAAGCCGAGTTGGATTAATCTCCGTGATTGGTTATACAACTTGTAATCTAGGTTTTTTCACCTCTTGTCTATTCTAAGGTTTTCTCTGCTGATATAAAACCATTCAAGATTTGTCGATCATAAACCCAAGGTTTTGATAGATTTCAGTTTCCGATCGTATACCAACACTGGTTAGTCGAAATCGGAAGCTAGAAATAAAACTTCGATTAAGGTATCTCGTAAAAATCCTTAAGAAGTTTTTAACAAGATAACTCTAGATTTATTCTAGTTGTTCTTGTTGTAGAATAATTAGGTTTCTCTTCCATTATTGAAGAGTGTAATAATCCCTAATCTACAAGTTTGTTTTGATTCCAAAACCTTGATTCACATCTAAAGGGAAATCAAACCGGTGTTTTGTGCAAACAAAATATCGAATCGTATCAATCGTGTTGTTGTATCTTCTAAAGAGAGCCTTGGGTTCTGCTAGAAGATTTACGAGAAGAATTCCTAAAGACAATCGGTTTTGTGCTAGGAGTTCTATTTGTGCTGAAACAGTTATTACATCTAGTTCGAATAGGTAGTAGGAAATTGGTGTAACAACTTATAATCAGTGTGTGTTTATTCTGGACTAGGTCCCGGGGTTTTTCTGCATTTGCGGTTTCCTCGTTAACAAAATTTCTGGTGTCTGTGTTATTTCTTTTCCGCATTATATATTATTTATATAATTGAAATAATACAGGTTGTAACGTTAATCAATCATAGTTGTTAAATCCGACCTTGTTTGTTGGATAAGACTTGATTGATCTTGAACACTTGATTTTGTTATTTTCACATTGTTAGACCAGACCGGACTAACCTTGTTTTAAGTGGACACCGTGTTGAAATATTCCTTTAGTGATTGTTGCTTAAAGAGGTTTATACACGGTGGATATTGAATAGGTTGTGATTAACACAAAAGATTTTGGTCAAGAACTTCACACTTAAATCAGGTTTATAGACTTGCTTCTGTTTAACTATTGATTGTGTTAAGTAAGAGATAAATCTCTTTAATATTATTTCTCAATTGAGTTTTTACTCTTGGGATTATATTGAAGTTTGTTCCATACAGATTGCCAAACGAAAAATTGGGTGTGGTTGTTAGACCTCGTTTTTTCATGTTTAATTATGTACCGATTGTTAACTTGATTTTTTTTTTTTTGTAGATATGGACTTTGGCCACCTAGCATTTTACTCTCAAGATCTCACCCATGAGGATATTCACAGGGAACCACAACCCGTGCCTGAAAAAAATCCTTTACAAGTTTGCAGATGGGCGTGAGACCCGTCTGGAGAAAGCACTCACACTGGTAGACAAGCTTGCTGTGACGCCCCAACCTAACCACATACTTAGCTAATGGATTACAACCTAATAGAAGCATCAAATATAGATTACCCATTTTAAGAATCATAATTACATAAACTAATCCTGATACAAACCCAAACACTCTGATATTATATAAATGAAAATCTCTCGAGTGATATAAATATAATAATCTGTTGATTAAAATAAATTGACAAAGGATACACATAATGATACACGATATCACTAACATTTAATAAAACTCTAAGCTTTGAGTACAGATATCTTCATGCGCACCTTTTCTTCTGCATACTGAAACTGAAGTGGGAACGAGTGAGCACATCATCCCAAAGGGGTGCCCAATGGAAACAAATAGTATTCAAGTAATCACTAATATGCTTCTCAGTTCTACTAAAGAAAACGATAAACATCTGTTACACACAACATAGAGCAGAAGATTGCTTCAACTCGCCTCCCCAGATATTGTGTCCATAGTGGAAATATCCGCGAAAGATCCACCACCGGATGGATCTACGAGAAACGAATTAAACAACCTAAACATATGTTATCCCAACCTCGTCTCACTCAATGGAGAAGAAGATGCTAAGAATAACTCCAGTATCAAATGATAACATGAATCCATGTACCTTAAAATATTATCGTGAAATGCGTACACCTCATAAATCCAATTGCCACCATCTAAGTCTAGAATATAATAATGTTTTGATTACTATGATCTGACCCCACACAAC
>JAJJWW010002407.1:0-52798 GCA_023531295.1 Papaver armeniacum
CTATATAAAGGGTGGAGTAAGTCTGTTGAGAGAGAGTTCTTTTTGAATTGTTAAGCAAGTCTTTAGGAGAGAGAAAGTTTTAGAGTGATTGTAATTCTTTAACTCATTTTATTGTAAAGATTCAAACATTTGATCAATAAAAAATCATAATCATTCATCTAAAATGACTTAATTGTATAAATTCTAGTGAGGGGTGTAGTGTAGGATTTCCTGCAACTACAATATTTGCGCAAGCTTAGCAAACTGTTTAAGGTTAATTCACAGTTTAGAGAAGATTGTGAGCGTAACAAAGAGAGAATTGTAATCGTTTTCTTGTTCATAATCTATGAGAAGATATTTTCTTCGAATTATTACTTGTGTTCCGTTTTCTAAGTTTCTCATCTATTATTATTCTGAATTCCGCCTTTATAGTAATAGTTACCAAGGTATAGAGATCAATACGTATCAACGACTAATAGCCAAGTATTAAAGTCTCGTGATTGAAGAAAAGATCTCATAGAAGATTTCCACCATAGATAGTTTGTTCAGTCAAATCTTGGCGGTACGTTAATTGAAGTCGATTCATGCGAACTCGAGTTCATTCTTATAGGTTGGATCGCACCAAACACAGATTTTTAGATCTTTTCGTGTTTGCCTCGCTTTCGATACCAATTGAAAAGGTTTAGGGTACCCAAATATACCTCAGCTAAAACTTTTCTACCTATAAGTCCTTTCTCCGAAAGTGATTGTCTATGGACCGGAGTCGAGACAAGACAACTAATCGGTTCACACTTCGTGAGATCGTCTATGGACAACGAGATCGAGACAATACAACAACGAAGTATGTTACTTGATAAAAAGGTTCGGACTTAACCAAACACAATAGGATTCACTTATCAAGTAAATAGGAATTAACGTTTGTGTAATTTACTTTTAATTATAATAAAACAATTATAATGCGGAAATATAAAGTAAATTACACAGCAAGATTTTGTTAATGAGGAAACCACAAATGCGAGAAAAACCCGGGACCTTGTCCGTAATTGAATACTCTCGTGATTAGCCGCTACACAAAATTACACCCTAACTTCGTATAGTTGAGACCAAGAAACTAAACCTATAGTTCACCTAGTTCCGTCCGTATTCCCACGCCTCCGACCTTAGTCACGTACTTGGAACAATTATTTTGGTTCGTATTCCAAACAGTAAAGGAACAACAAGTCTGTTTGGTATCAACTTTATTCAACCAAGTGATATGAGTCGGATAAAGGCTCTTCAGTTTATCTTAACATAAACTCCTTCGGCCAGGTTCTTAGATCTATCTTATATTCAATCATCAAGTAATCGTTTAAGATTAAGCCAACAACACTATTAATCCAAGGAATTGTGTTGATGCCGATCTACTCAATTAATCAATCCAATCTATCACAAAGATAAACCGATTATTAATTGATCCTCTTTTCACCAAACAAGTATTGTGCACACCAAAGATTATGAAACCACAAATCGAAAATCTTCAATATCTTCTTCGTCTTCAAATCTTCTTAGATCTTCAATAAACACTGCGACACAATCACTTGAATCTCTTGTGATCAATCACGCATTTAATCCGAAGTGCATTAACAATGGATTATCACAAGATCGTCTTTAGAACTAACAATAGTCTAAAGATACACATTTAACTCTGAACTAGTTTGAGTGAATCTTATATCAGAAGAGAAGATTCTCAAGAATAAACAAACTAGGTGCAATCAAATTTCAACCACCTTAGTCAATCAAATCAAAGAAAACAAAAGATAAACCGTAATTATCTAATTTCCCACCAACGGTACACGCTAGAGCTTCTCAATCCCAAAGAAGACTTTAAAGCGAAAGCGTCGAAGAGATTTCGCTAATTAGGTTATTCTCCTCTCTAGAATAGGCGGCTTCACCAAGAATAACACAACAAAGAGGAAGTCTGTTGTTACAAAGGATTAGTTTGCAAGAAAGGCAAACTTCAAGTATTTATAGACAAGGAAGTTTGGACACCAAGGAATTTCCAAACCGAAAATATTCTCAAGATATTCATTAAAGCACAAATTCGGTTTTCCATAATTCCCCGAAATGCTCATCCAAAAATAATGATCGAAATCTCTCGGAAGGAAAATCTCTAATTAGTAAATGCACATTACTAATTCTTATTTCCTACAAAATGAAGTTAAATACCTTAATTAAAAGATTTTTAACTTATTTATGTTTCGATCCTGGGATTCTCTTCCTTAGCTATTAAGGAATAACTTTGAACAATTAAAGAAATAAACATTCATAGCACGCGTTCAAAGTATGTCGACATCTTAACTTTGTAAGTTCTCTTTCACACTTACAACCTTGAAACCGATTTGCCACACTTCCAAAAAAGTTTAGAATTGGTTCATCTGACTTTCAAGAACTATGCGATTGATCAAATAACATTCAATCACAATCATGGGTTTAATGGTTCTACCAAAACAAGTTTCGGTTCTACCTTCCATGTGAGCACTGTGCATAGTCACACTAGCTTTCCAAAATTAGGTTGAATAGGTACTAGGATCGGTTGCCTCACATATATATGGTATCTAACTTATATGTGTTGCACATGTCCATAGGATCAGTTCCTTTGCCTAAAAACGTGTTGCACATGTATATAGGATCGGTTCCCATTTCTCGCTATAAACCTTACTTTGCACCTCATACAAGGATCGGTTCCCCTTTGTGATGTACTCGCACCTCTTACTAGGATCGGTTCCCCTTTCCCATAATTGGTCGACAAAAATCACAAACCCGATCATACCATCTCAGGTGATTACTTAAGATTGGTTTCACTAATAAAAGTCATACCAATACATAAGTCAGGCCTTTGTGAATAATTCTACCAAGAACACAACAAGTCGTGAACGGTTATACTCAATCACACATATTGGTTGTTCATAAGATATGCAATGAATAACAAAACCAATAACACCTGGCGATTTCCTTTTCGATTTACAAACAAGTTTATGAACTTACTTCCTTAGAACACATGTAAAACATTGTTCCCTAGGATGAAATCCTCACCTCATACCCATACATAATCACAATAGCATTCAAATGATTATGTCGATGTCTTATCTACAAAGTTTAATGGTTAAGCAATAAACCTCGTATTGTATTCCTTAATACTATGTCTATCTAGAGTTCAAATATGCTTCGCATTTTTGTTTTCAATATGCACGACTTGAAAGATACGTTAGGGAATGAAACAGTTCAAGTCAAATATCACTAACCTCAAGTGGAAGGATGATTGTTGTCGTTGTAGCTCCTTGCTTCTTCACATCTTCAAGTCTTCGCAATACTTGTAAAGTCTCATATCCTTATACTTTCAAGCTAACCTATACAAAGTTGACTCTAGTACATAATCAAGCGACTCTTAACATGAGTTTTCATTCACTAAAATATGACAACCAAACTTGACATACCAACACTTGGCGGGTTCAACCGAGCTATGATCTAACAGTTGGTTTCAATAGTAAAAAAAAATTGATGCATAACGTGTTACGCAACTTGCTTTTTCCTGGACGCATAACAAGTTATGCATTAACTTTTGTAGATGCATAACAAAGTTATGCATCCATTTTCATAGCTGCATTACATGTTATGCGGACATTTTATCGAACAATCGGTGCCCCATCTTCACTTGTTTGATAATGCTTCCAAGAAATTCCCATTGCAAATAACGAAATGAGCAGACTAGAGTATGAAACGTGATTCGGCAAAATGTCACTGTCTTCCATCTCTCCAAACAGTATTTTTACTTCCGTAAGATGATTACACTTGCACAAGCCATTAATAAGAGAATCAGTAAATAACAACATCGGGTAAGATACCATGAGCGAGCATTTTTCCAAACAAAGATCCGACTTCATCGATTCCATGCATTTTGCAAACTCTTCGATCAATGTAGTATGGGTTATAACATTAGGCTTCGAGACCTAAAATTTCTATCTCGTCCATAAGTTTGTTGACTTCATCAAAATTCCAGTCTTACGAAACCATTTATCAATGTATACCAGAGAGAGATTTTTCTCCTCCTCTATCATTTTGTTGAACAGTCATGGGAGCTTTGTTTTCTTCGCAGAAAGAGAGAGCCCTTTGTTGTTACGTTGTTCATACACAAAGTCTAGATCATTCACAATCATTCAACATACTAAATGACCGGAAACAACACAATGTTCTTTGTAGCCTCAAAAGTACTCTTTCCTCGTTGTTTTGTTGCTGATTTTTCAAGTCCAACAAGCAAACCAACCTTTGTGTTCGATTGAACTTCTAAAAACCCTCTTAATTTCTCTTAAATCTAAAGCAAATTAACCTAACCTCCATAGTACCACAAGAACTCCAAATCACTTTGAATCTTCTCGAAAAATCATCTCAATAAATGACAACAGTATAATCCTCGACTGTTCTCCTTGTTCTCTCCGAAAAAGGAAATAAAAAAAAAGAAAAAAAAAAAAGAGAGAAGACAAAGGAAGAACAAGAACCAAAAAACTAATTTTGATAAATATGGGTTTGTGCGAATTTTTTTCCCAAAAAATGGATGCGCCCGTGAAGTTTTCCGCTTGTGGGTTTTAGGGTGGATAAAAACTAGAAAATGGGTGTGACAGTAGTTTTCAATAACATAAATCATACATGATCCCATGCAAGTTGGGTTTGGCCCATGAAAGAGGCAAAATGTCCTTTTAGCTCTTACGCCGAATGTCCTCTTCTCTATAACTCCTTAAAAGTCCTAAGGATCATTCAATTTTCACGCCCTTTAGTAGAAGACTAAGCCACCAAGGCAATGCAGATGCAACTATGGAATTGCAAAATAACAATCCGTCGTGCTTGTGTCCATGGTATTGATCAGATATTCATTTTTGGATATCCAAACTTGAGTCGCCCTAAGTTGTAAGCTACAAGCCTCTATCAACAACCTTATGATTCCTACACATTTAGGCCGCAAAGATTGGTTCCTTTGATGCCTTTTATAGGCCACTCGTGAAAGTTGTATGTAGGTGCATCATGCATGAATCATATATCTTCACTTTGTTTATAAACATTGGTTAAAAATTGATAAAACGAAGACAAATCAAAAAAGAATAAGAAGGATTTGGACATTAAATTGGGATTATCCAAAAGCAAAGGTGTCTTTATAGGCCTGTTATGTCTTGTACATATGTAAATACTTATTAAATGTCTAGGGATCCTTTCAGTCCGGCTTCCATGACCTACAAAGAGCACAAAATCCATACATTTAGTTTTAGAGATCGACTGACATTCAGAAATCAATGCATGCTTCCGCCGTTGAAGTTGAACAGGCGTGGATCTCATTATCAATCCATACATTTGTGTGATCCAAGTATCCTTTTGAGTAAGGGTGCACATGAACCGAGCCGGACTGGCGGACGTTCGGAACAAGATGGAACTGCACTGGTTTTTGTACCGAACCGAGGAAGGGGGTACAGGTACCGGTCCAAAAATAGGAACCGGGGCTAAGAAGGTATAGGTACACGGCCTTGCCCTGATCCCGTACCGTCCCGGACCGACTGTACACATTCAATTTACTCGTCAGGTCAGTCGTAATGAAGATACAAAGGAAAAAGAACAGCGTGTCCTAACTTGACATGGTGATTGGTACATTCAATTAAACACCAGACCAACCCTGATATTCCTTTGTTTTGATTCTTGCAAACAATACTACCAGCTTCTTTAAGGCAAAAATTACTAAGCAGGACTTATTTCTCCGAATTAAATAAGTGAATACTTTCGGATGATCCGAAGGTAGATGGAGTAGATGTATCCGTAAGATGGAAAGTTGTGTTCACGGTCCAAAAGGAGATGTTGTTTTACAAGAAGAGTATTTTTAGTGCTGATCACAGAGGATGTATGGATAACTATCAAGGATTGAAGATTACCTAGCTAAGTCACGAATCTCGATGTTTGTGCTTAACTAAGTTTATTGTTTCTTGGTTTTATTAGTTCATCATACTCTACCAAGAAAATAAGTATGAGATTGTTTCGGTTATATATCTTATCTAAACGAGACTATACTCGCATTCATGTTATGGTTTCGTTGCAATCAAATGTATTATGCTGACAACAAAATTAGCCATTATGTTTAGCTAATCCGTATCATAGCGATCTGTAACTTTCTATTGTTGTGCATTCACCTTAGTCCCGATTGATAACCTAATCGCACTGCACCGTAATATCCCGAATGGTACCGGAACCAGGAGATACTGATGCTGTGCACTAGGTCCAAAATTTTGGAACCGAGGCCAGGGGGTGACAGCACTCCGGTCTCGCCAAGAACCGAGTGAACTGTCGTGTGCACCCTTACTTTTGGGAGGCGTATATGTCTTGGTATTCCAATTCAAGACCTTTGATGTGGGTATTTGTGGGGTTTGCTTGTTTGCATTTTGGGTGTCAAGCCACTCCTTTTTGTTTATTTTTTTCTTCTTACACGTATATCAGCTAAAGTACAGGACAAAGGCATGTCTTTATTCGAGCATTAACTCATTTATTTGTTGACCGAAACCGAAAACTATATAAAACTATTTGTTAATCACAAATCTTTTGTAGCCTTATACTTGTTTTAAGGGATGGGGGTTTGAGTACTAATTCTAAGTTTGTGTGGCTGCACTAATTGTGCTTTCTGTATGGGCACGTGGGGAGAGTAATTATTAATGCACATGCACCAAGAGTACATTAGTTGTTTTCTAAAAGCTCCAAATGATGGAATGATTCACTGCTGAACTTTTGATAAACTTACTGGCCGGTCAAGATGAAAGCACATCTGTTAGCAAGAACTAATTCACATTTACAATAAAGTTTATTTAATTTGTCCGGTGAGATTGGGGTATAACCAGATTAATTGAGGTATACCCAATAAGACAAAATAGGGTCATTTGGAAGTAAAACAAGCCACCCATTAACCATATATTTTCTAAATGGCTAATATACCCTTGTTTAATTAACATTAAAAATTATGATTAGGTAAATTAATTGAGTAGATTAAAACTTATGAAATGAAATTTTGTTTTTGATTGAACTTATTTGGGAAGATTTTTGATGATTTTTTTTTTTTGAGAAAATCTTTTGCAACGGAAATGAAAGCACACAACCCAAACACTTCTAAAAAGGGGATCGCAAAGCTGTTGTATGAAATCATACTCAAAATTAGATTTAAATCAACACTTTCGGTTCGAAAGTATGAAAAGTCGCAAGGTCGATTTAACGAAGAACATGCCGATTGTATTTGGCTTAAGCAAGGTATTTAAATGAAGAACATGCCGACTTTTTTTTTTTTTGACACACAGGAGATGGCTATTGAAAAATATTAGTCTGCAAAGTCTACAAAAAACCCCATACTGTTGAAAATACCCTCACAGTATTTGGCCTAAGGTCTTCAAAAAATACCTCACGGCCTACTGTTGAAAAATTTACACAGGAGATGGCTATTGAAAAATAATAGAAATTTGTTGAAAATACCATGCTTAGGCTATATTTGGTAAGGCAAGGTCTTCAAAAATACCCCATTAATTTGTTGAAAAATTTTACAATCATAGATTATGGTCGTTATGAAAAGTCGGCAAGATATGCATGTTACAACCTTGCCGACCAAAAACACAGAAATCATAATTTTCTATTTCTAACCTAATATAACAATCAAATCACACAACACAATGATGGGTTTGAGTTTAGACATCACTTAGAGTCTTCTTTTTGCCGGTAAAATCAACCATTTTTTTGGAAAATCAAAGTTGAAAATTTTTGGTTGATGGAAGAAATGGAAGAAGATGAAGGGGAAGAGCAGAGAGATTAGAGAAGATTAAGGGTTTTTTAGTTTTTAATTTTAAGTTAATTAGTCCAAGGATATTAAAGTAAAATCACCAATTTTGACCACCCCTTAGCAAAAGCACTAGGTCCATTTAAATTTGGGTATACCCCAATTAATCTGGTTATACCCAAATCTCGCCAGGTTAATTTGGGTTTGTTTGACCTTTAATTTCTCGAATTAAATAGAAACATGAAATGATTCAAAATCAGGAGGAACATTCTGTGAATATTGGCAGGCACACCACTATGTGGCACTATCTTTTAGTCAGACAAAAGGAAGAAGCTCATAAATGCCTCTAAGAACAAGTTAAGGACCCATTAATGGAATCATAGCAAAACCAACTTAATAATAATTCAATCTCGCTTGTACCTCAATCCTCAGCCAAATAAGGAGAAAAACAAAACAAGAAGAAGTTCCAAAAACCTTAAGTTGGATATTGCTTGCCGGTTGTTATTTTGTTGGCTTATCCAACAAATGTACGCTCTTTTCATCTTTAATGTCGTGTCCCACGTTACCACTGTCATTTATTTATCACAAAATTGGTTAAAAAGACCAAAATCAAAATTTTCTGGGTGAAAAGGACAGTCAGATTTAGATACTGTTTAAATGGACAAAAATTTAAAAATAGGCAGGATGTAACCAGTTTCATCCTGTCCATTTTCAAATATTTTTTCTTATTTTTATTTTACATGGATGATCCAGGTTTCATCCTTACTTTATTTTTAAGTTTAAGCCAGGATGAATCCAGTTTCATCCTTGCTATTTTTTTTTGTCCATTTCACCCATAAATTTTTTTACTCGTCCATTTGAACCGTGTTTTAAATTTTTTTGGACAAATGACCCATTTTCCGTTTATTTATTTTTTGTAAGGTCTGATTTCTTTTATTATCTCCATTTTTTTAGTTAAATGTCCTATGTACCCTTTCCCTCTTTATTTCTTTGAAGAAAATGTTTGAAAAAAAGACAGAAATGGAGCGGATATATGAAAATGACGTTTAAACCGTTACAAATTTAAAATTTAAACCATTAAATTGGTAACGACTAGTGATGGAATAATTTTTCAAACCTTAACGGATATTTTTTTAATCAATAAAGTTTTGAAATGGCACTAGTCTTCTTACCTAACTTGAGCCTCCACCACCTTAAGTCAAAAGAGCCAAACCAAAAGTCAAATAAAAACCTTGAAACGAACTAGGGTCCTAAACGGGAAATGAAAAGTGAAAAAAGCTTTGAGGCCTCATCTGTCAGTCTTTGGTGCCAAGATTTACTTAAAAGGATAAAACGTGACTCTTTGTTTTTTCTGTTATCTGGATCCTTGATGCTTAGATTTCTAAGACATTTCAACAATAATTATTTTTATACATACGTGCAAAATCTAGAGAGGGAAAATGGAAAAACAAATAAAACTGAATTTCATAGAAATGACTTTTATTTGGAGATTACGTGACTCCAATTTTTAGTTCCAGAATGAATTGCGTGACTTCGATCACGTTTACTTGTTTTTTTCGTTCTTTTCTACTTGCTTCCTCGTCAGTGGCCACCATCATTCCACATAGATCTAGACTAAGGAGCACGTAGACCTAGACAATTACAGCTTGTGCTCATCAAACCTTGATATTTGAAGTATAATTCTTTCTAAATAAGATTTATACACTTATTTTTATCTGTTGTAGGAATACGGTTTGTGGGATTTATTTGTATTGCATTTGTGTGCTCGAGATCGAGTGCGACTTTGTGCACCCCTCTTAACAGGGGTGCACATTCCTCCCTTTATTAGTGGTTATTTTTTTAATCTTCGGTTAATTATTTTCCTATTGCAATTTGAATATTATTAAATGACATGCATTGATAATCGGAGAAAAACATAAAAAATTAAATTAGCATTGATGTTTCTCTTTCCTTTTCACTTTTATATTTTCTATCTTGATTTGATACTTAAACTTGAAGTTTGATTATTTTTTTTTGTTCTAACTTTGAATTTTCTTCTAAAATTCAAATGCTTTTGTTATTCCCCTGTATCAGTCGGACATACACTATACAATATCAAATGAAAAATCCCAAACTTCATACCAATTTTGATCGGAACCAAAAATAATCAGTTAAACACGACTACAAAAAGCAAACCCATTTTCAAAAACCTCTTGTTCATCCAAAACTGATCATTAGTAATCCTAATAGCAGGCAAACCGATAACACCACCTCCGACCACCACAACCACCGTTAAAAAAAACCAAAACACTCAGACAACCACCCCGCCGCCCGATGACCACCACCGACCACCACCAAAAGCAACAAAGACAACCAAAGTTACTAAACTTAACAAAAACAACATTGATAACATCATCAAGTTACACATGATTGTATCGAAGAAAAAAATATAAAAAACAATGGATCTAACTCTAAAGGAATAAAAGAAACCTTAGAAACCAACAAATACAATCTACAATTCTATCACCATGAAATAGGATGTCATAGTAATTAGTAAACTCAAAGATAGTATAATCAAAGAAACAATAGACAATTAGATGCCATAATTAATATGAAATCACTTATGTTTTATCCTATGGAACAAGCTAAACATAAAATGTGCCATGATCCCAATAGATAAAATGTGTCTTAAAGATACAAATGCTACAATTGTTTACAAAACACACATACAGGGGGAATATTGCAAATGTTAAGAAATCTACATCATCAATTCAAGTTGTTCTTCCAAACAACATTGTTTCTTCATCCTCTTCTGAGTGATTTGCAAGAACAACAAATAATGGTCTACTCAAAATGATACATATTGATGATCAATTAACTGCTTGAACTCTTTATTATTTTTTTGAATCCGAGAGAGAGCTAAAGAAAATTAGAGAGAGAAACTGAAAAAGAAAATGATACCAAAAATGAAATCTACGCCTAATTTTATAACATTGGTATTATGAAATATTTTTTTATTTACTGGTGGAAACTTTTGGGCCTAGAAATATCAAAATGTGAAAGAATGGAGTTGATAGAGAAGGATCCAATTCAACCCATATAGTAAGGGGTTATAGTATTTTTCACAATCCTAATAGCATGCAAACCGATTTAAACAAAAACCAAAACACTCGTAAAATGGTTACTAAACATCAATTATTTAGAATAAAAAATTCTAGAACTTTTTCGTTTTTCAGTTCATCAATTATTTAGAATAAAAAATCTTGTTGATAAGAAATTAATCATGATATAGAAACAATTGTCTACATCGATTATCAACATCCCTATTATTTCAAGTTTCTAATTAGAACAATAATTATTTGATCTTGGATTCTTGATTGTGAACTTGAGATATCTTTCTATTGTTAGGAAGAGGAGAAACATAACTAAGGAATATGTTAGGAATATACATTTGGTTCCTCTCTAAACTTTTCTCCAATTCCCGACGTAAATATGCATATATAATATTCAAAGTTTAAGAATAAATTAAGTAACCATAGGTTAAGAAACAACCAATAATACGAGGAGGAATGTGCACCGGGTTAAGATAGGGTGCACATATAGTTCGCACTCCTCGAGATCCCTTGAGAGTGCTTTATATAGCAAATCTTTGAATTATACATACATCAATTGTTAATGTACATGTGAATTATGTGAGAATTACAAAAATACAGACTCGTGGACCAGTGACTTATACATGTATGGAGTGCTTATGAACTGGTAAATCATGTGATGAATCATATATCTTGTAAGTGTATATGCATTTCTAAGTCATAAGAGGAATTATTTTGTTTATTTTTTTTTGATAAAGAGGAGTTCTATTAAGAGAAAAGGAGAATGCAAAAGTTTTTTACAAGGAGAAAGAAATAAAAAAAATGAAACAAAAGATAAAACGTATTACAAATATTACATCTTTCAAATAAAGATAAGATCCCAATTGAAAATGATTTTGCTAAAATTGCTTTTAGTGTCGGGTTTGAAAAGAGTTGCCCAAGAATAAATGAGAATTCTTGCATTTTAACAAAGTTAGTCTTCATTTGTGAACTTTCCTTCAAAAGTTTTTGCGTTTCTTTCGTTTCATATTGTCCAAAGGGCAAGGACAAATATTAAGAATCGTATCTATTGTTACGGAGACACGTCAAAAAAAGAGTTTTGAGCCGTGTCGACACGTTTGGACACGAACACGCGTGTCAGACACGCAGGACATGACTCAGTTACCAGGATTATATAAAAGAAAATCTAAATATGTTAATTACTCTAAAATTTTACTACAATAGCTGTTAAAATATATATTTTTAGTTGTTAGTATATTGTTTTAGAAGTTTTACTTAAAAGGTTATTCTTTAAGCTCTATCTTCAGTAATAGATAGATATAAAGATCTCCAAATAGTACAGTTGTAAATAACATACCTTAGTAAGAGAAAATTATCCTTAAAAAGATATATTTTTAGTTTGAGAGTTGATAATACTTATATTTTCTCTAAATATTTTCTCTTGTAATCTATGATATACTACCGATATATTTTGTATATACCGTGTTCTCGTTTTCTAGTTTTATACCTTGTCGTGTCAAAGTAACGTTTTGGACACGACACACTGACACCGTGTCCGTGTCTCCGTAACACAGTCTTTTTGTCAATTTCAGGATCTCTGTAAGTTCCCTAAAACTGCAACAATATCAAGATGAAGGACGGCTTTATACCAATTGCACTAAAAGATGGCAGTAGACAATTCTAGATCCTCCTAGCTAGGGGACATTCAAAGAACAAATGTTTGCCATGCTCTTCCGAAATTGTTACACATTACACATTTGTTAACATGATGAAAACCCCATTCCACAAGTTTATCGATTGTAACAAACCTATCATGTGCAGCTAGCCATAAGAAGAAACATTTTTTGGTAGGGATTTTATTGTTCCATATGGTTTTGTGTGAAAATTTTGTATCTTCATCACCATGATGTAAGGATTAATAAAGAGAACTGATAGAGAAGGTACTTGTGGCAGATAAATTCCATTGTCTTCTATCTTCTGAATTATTAAGAAATGAAGGATCTAACCCTATCAAGTCGAAGAGAACAATAATTTGTTCATCCTCATGATCAGATAAAGCCTTCTTGAGATACAGGTTCCAATTAGCACGATTTCCATTTGAAGTTATATGAGAGGAGACAAAACCTTTCTTGTTAGAACTGACCTTGTATAAAGCTGAAAAAGAAATTTTAATTGGATTATTACCCACCCACATGTCAGACCAAAAAGAAATGTTTGTGTTATAGCACTGCTCGGTCGAACTCGCAAGCGTTGTTATCTCAAGCTTGTTTTTCAAGTTTAGTTGCCAAAACTATAAGTCTTGATTTCTAATCTACTTATAGCTAAGTCTTGGACTAGGATAGAAAGTGTAGTTGAGCTCTAGACTCTGCGGCGTTCATCATACAAAGACGAATAACTACTCAAGGAACTGGTGGTACTTTATCGACTGAAAGGTATGTGGAGACTTGAACTTATCTATCACTCAAAAGTCTATCTACTCTATCTCCTATCTTGAGACAAAAGTATGCGTACCGGTATGATACTTGAGTTGGTTATTTTCTAAAAACGGTTTATTCGTGAATTTAAACTTATATAAACTAAGGAATGCATATTTGCAAACCGTGGCTATAAAGTTCATGAATTGATTCGAGTGAATCAAACGTTTTTGCTTCGATTGTGTCTTGTATACTTATATGAGATCTAAGCAATTGAACAATTCTCTAACTAGTTCTTTTGAGTCATTTGAACTAGTTATGGTGAAGATGAATATGGTTGATATGAAAGTGCTCATATGGCTAACCATTTGGTTAAGTACTGTTGAACCAAATAAGTGTACACTTTTAGGTACGGTTACACAAACCTAAATGCACGTGCATTTCATTTGTGTATAACAAGCTAAGTTTGATCTAACGGTTGAAAGATATTAGCTTGAATCTAATCAGGTTTTCATCTAACGGTGAATATTGAATGCTTTGTTACCAAATTAATTTAGATTGCAAACCTTGATTTGGAAGACTATATAAAGAAGAACTCCAAGAATCGAGAAACCTAATCCCCACACCTCATATGTGATACTAGTTGTATAAGCTAGAGTCGATTCTCCTTTAACCTTAGGTTTCTACCGAGACCCCGTAGGTTAACGACTTGAAGACTTCATTGGGATTGTGAAGCGGACTCCAACTATTTTCTCTGTAGTTGCGTGATCTGATCTTGCTGTTTCTATCGTATTGAGTACAATTGTAAAATTGGCTTGAGATTAATTTCTTCGATAGGCAAGGTAGAAAGGAAGTCACAAACACCTTCGTCTCATCGTTTATGATTCCACAATATCTTGTTTCGCTAGTCGATTAAGATTACTGTGAAGTGATTGATAATTCTAGGTTGTTCATCGGGAATATAAGTCCGGGTTATCAATTGGTTCCTGTTCACCTTGATTTATCAAAAGACATAACAAAACTCGTAGGTATTTCTGTGGCAGACAGATTTATCTATTCATGTAGACTTTTCTTTGTGATACATATTTGTTTATTAAAGTCTTCTACTTTGGGTCGTAGAAACTCTTAGTTGTGGGTGAGATTAGCTAAGGGAATCAAGTGCGTAGTATCCTGCTGGGATAAGAGACGTAAGGAGCGCAATTGTACCTTGGATCAGTGTGAGATTGATTGGGGTTCAACTACAGTCTAGACCGAAGTTAGTTTGTAGTAGGCTAGTGTCTGTAGCGGCTTAATACAGTGTGTGTTCAATCTGGACTAGGTCCCGGGGTTTTTCTGCATTTGCGGTTTCCTCGTTAACAAAACTTCTGGTGTCTATGTTATTTTTTTTCGCATTATATTTTGTTATGTAATTGAAATATCACAGGTTGTGAGTTGGATCAATCAATTGGGAAATCCGACCTTTGGTTGTTGATTGAAATTGATTGATACTTGAACATTGGTCTTTGGAACCGTTCAAGTTAATTTCTCTTGTATTCAATTAGAATCGCAGATTTCTATTTGCTTGAGTAAGTATTGAATCGAGAAATTGAGATATAACTCTTTGATATACTTTTTATTAAGATTGAGTCTGACTGTCTAGTTGATTCTCTTAAAAGTATATTGGAGTTAGTGCATACAGATTGCTAAGCGAATTATTGGGTGAGGTTGTTGTACCCCCACTTTTTCAGTTTGTACAACTTTGTACTACAAATGATGAGAACTGGGAAATTTTTGTAGCTTGCTTGGTGATTGTTTTCCAGCACAATGAGCCATACGAACCCTTTACAACATCAGTAATCCACAAGGAAGCAGATTTTCAATACTTATCTTCAACAATAGAATATCAGAGCGAATTCTTTTATAACCAAACCTCCAAACCCATTTTGCTAAGAGAGCCTGATTGAAATGTTATAAATCTTTAAAACCCATCCCACCTTTTTCAATAGAAATACGAACCAAATATTAGTTTTCTGAGTGTTTCTTCTTGGGTTCATCACTGTTACTCCATAAAAAAATCTAATCTTCTTTTCCAGTAATTTTGTAATGGAAACTAGAACTTTGAAACTACTAAAGAAGTAAAGAGGAAGACTAGATCTTACCTCCTTTTGTAAGATGAATTTTCTACCAAGTAGCAAGCTTGCTGTCGAAATTTTTCAGAACATGATCCCATATAGTTTTTGAGTTTGATTTAGTTCCTAGAGGAAGTCCCAAATACATAAGTGGAAGATTATCAGTGAGGCAACCAATCTTCTAGGCCCATGAAGCCAATAGAGGTGTGTCTCCCAACCATACTAATTCGGTTTTAGAGTTGTTCACTCAAAGTCCTGGCACAATTTTAAAACACTTCAAAGCACCAAATAAGAAGTGAAACCCAGTTTGAGAAACAAATGGTATCATTAGCATAATGTAAATGGGACATCTTTTGACCGTTACTCCTTATAGAAAATCCTAAAAGAAGATCAATTTGAGTGAGCTTATCCAAAAATCTAGCAAAACCATCCATCGCAATGTTGAAGAGAAGAGAGGACAGCAGATCTCCATGTCTAACACCTCTTGAGCAACCGAAGAAAACAAAAGGAGAACCATTAATGAGTATGAAAAATCTAGCTGAAGAGTAGCAAAAATAAACCCATTTGCACCATTTTTCTTTGAAACCAATATTTCTAAGAATAGATTGTAAGTACGACCAATTTACCTTGTCAAAAGCTTTTTCTATATCTATTTTGCAAATGACACATCTGAATTTTCCTTGATATTTGAATCCACCAATTCATTTGCAATTAGGATGCTATCATGTATTTTTCTCCCATCAAGATAAGCAAATTGAGTTTCTGCTATGATCTTAGGTATTAAGAATTGTAATCTACTAGCCAGTACTTTAGAAATGATATTGTACATGCTAGTAAGAAGACTAATAGGCCTAAGATCCAATACATTTTCAACATAATTCTTTTTAGGAAACAAAGATGAATTACACATATAATATATTTTGTTATGTACTTACAATATATTGTATTATATGCACATGTTAATTATACCTAAATAGAATATATGCTCACCCATAAATCAAATATAGAAATATATATTTTATATGTCAAGGCCTGAGTTTTAGGCGAATCGTACTTCCATTTTATTAAGTGAACTTTCATGAATATATATGAGATTTTTTTTTGTACCACAAATAACAACAACAAAACTGAGTTGAGTTGCTTTGAGAAAAATTCGCAATCTTACAGATTGAGGGACGTCCAATGGGAGATTTTACCCTTATATAACAAAAAATTCAAGATTAATGGGTAAGGAATACCCTTAAACCCCTATTCCACACTCAATTGGAAATTTATTTTTGTTTTCCTATTTACGATTATTACTAATACGACACTACTTATTTATTTATTTATTTATTTATTATTAAATTAGTTATTTTCCGGAAACAACATTTTTTTTTATCCGAAAGTAAAAAATTACAGAAATGGATTAAACCACCCCTATTTTGTCCATCCCCATTTACATGATCGATATGAAGGAATTGATGCTCTGAAATTAGGTTTAACTGAACATTGCTCAGATAAAAGATAAGAGAGCTTAGGTCAAATCGAATCCAGTTTCGGATTATACAAGAATGGCTACAGATTCTTGCCAGGTTTTTTGTTACTCTATTAGTTACAATACTTATAAGATTTAATTTAGTTAATTGAAAGTATTTTCGGACCAGGATTTCCTTCTCCTTTCTATTTGTTTGTGTTTTTGAGTCTTCCTCCTATCAAAACAACGTGTTCTTCAATCAACAGATGCATGATTCTTCTTTCATCACTTTCAAACTCCATCTTATGACATAAATCCTCCGCTCATTGAAAAGCTGATGCTGCTCCCTGCCTGATCAGATCCTCTTTGGTGGTAAAGGAAGCTGGAAATACTTTTGCTCCCTTGTAAGAATTAAGCTAAAACCTTCCATTTCCATATCATTCCTTGGTACATGTATTGCAACATTTATTTTATGACAGAGAAAGTCTAGTTTTTCCCAATTAAATTTATGGGTGATAGGCTTTTCTCTAGCTTGGTGTTCATTGTAATAGATATGACAATAATTAGGTTTCTCAATGTCTTTGATTTCCAATCTTGTGTTTATATGATTGATGATTTCTCCCAGATATGCTAGTTTATGGTAGCATAGATTTTAGACCATTTTAGAGAGCCAATTGACTGTCTATTTGTGTGAAACCATTTGTTCATCCATGAGTGGTAATACGAGTGATTACCAATCATAATATCAGGGTGTATGTGGAGATTATTCCATACTTCTTTAGTAAAGTTGTATTCCGTGAACAATTGTGTTTGAGTTTCCTCTCTTCCATTACAAGTAGGGCATTTAGGGTCAATATAGGGCAAAACTCTAGTTATTCTTGCATTTGTTGGTAATATAGTATGTGCACATTTCCAGCGAAATGTTTTGATGTAAGGATCAACTTCTAACTTCTATATTTTCATCAAGTCTCCTCTCGGATTTTGAGTTTCATTATACTGAATTAGGTTTTGATACAAAGATTTCACAGTAAAGTCACACCTCTCTGCGATATGCCAAATGATTATATCCTCTTCATTAGAACAGTCAATCCGCACCTTCAAAATTGCATTGGGTACATTAGGGGGGAACCAAGCTAATATGTTTCTTCTATTCTAGGTATTGTCAGTTTGCATTAGATCACTAACCGAACGGGGAACAACATCTTAATCCCGACTTAAACTCCCGAACGGGAAACTATTTACCCTCTTTTTCATTGGACTCAAAATTATGTACTTGACATATTGGATTTTTAAGGTTATGAATCATTTCCACATTGAACATGACCTTACAACTAAAATATCTAAAAAGAAGGAAAATTGTCCCTAACATTAAGCCGACAATAAGCGATTTTTGCAAAGTCTGTTGTACTGTTAATTAGTTCACAAATTAAAGAATATCATTATAATAAGAAAGGTATGATTTGTTGGCATTGTAATACTTATATTATTTCACAGTTTCAACACTGTTTTTTTGTGTGTGGAGATCAATTGAAAACTATCTAGATTTTAGTTTTTCTGGTGGATTGTTCTTTTCATTGAACATTGCACTTCGATAAAAATGATCACATTTCGAAATAGCAAAGGGTTATATATCTCACAAAGGAGTGTGGTACGAGGATGAAGGGAACTATGTAGAATCATAATCGTGATCTGCAGTTCTAAGAACTTTTGAGATCGGTGGTATTCAAGCTAAAATTCTTTGATAAAAGGGTGTTTTTTTCTTTCAAAATGCTAAGTATAAGTCAAGTTTTGGTTTGTTGTAAAGGGTCTCCCAAAGTAAATATGTGTTAGTTTTAGTTTCATTGGTAAATATGATACTGTCAATTGCTTAGTGCTACCTCTAGTGGTTTAGATGCGCACACTAATTACTTAGTCGAGGTAATGGATTTAATTATTACAGACGAATGGGCAATCAAAAAAAAAAATATTTCATGATGTTTATTTTAGTTTTGAAAAAATGCAATTTTAACGACTTTTAATTCTGACAGAATTCGTTGGTATGTTGAGTCTCATTTGGTGAGGATAAAGAGGGGGATCAATATTATTTCCTTTAAGCATTATTTTGGGAGAATAACTTCTCAGCTGACAAGCTTGCCAAAAGTGTGAGTAATCTCAATAGAGAAGAAATCATGAATTATGATAGTAAGCAAATTTTTTTGGTGTAGTGGGGTCTGAATATGCATTTTACTTCAGATTTTGTTCTTGAGTGTTTTTATTAATTGGAAAGTGTGTAGATCTTTGTTGTCTAGTTTTTTAGCTTTTGTTTTCTGTTTTTGCTTAATTTTGGTTTGTCCTTGTATTGTATTGTGTTAGCTGAACTTTTGTTGTTACTTTGAGTTGTTAATGCAATAAAATTATGATTAAGCAAGAAGTGTTACTCATGAATGCATGCTGATTTGTACATGCTTAATTTTCGAGGTTGAGAATAGGCCTTCGGTGTTAAGGTCGGGCAGTTAATATTGAAGGTTCTAAGTTAATTTGATGAGGTGTTCGTGGTCTTGACGATTTGAATAGACGTGATGTATCTAAAAGAAAAGTTAAAGATAAAAAAAAAAATACTATCTCAGACTCAGAGGTACTAAAATTCAATAGTTTAATAATCTTATTATTTGGAAATAATAGGGAAATAATATTGTTCGATGGTTGATGCACGTTCGAGAGGAAGTTATAGTGGCCTTTTGCATTGTCATTTGTAACTTCGAGTGGATGTTCATTGGTGTTCCCAGGCAAGCCTAACAAGATTTTTCGGGAAAAAGTTGGAAGAAGCTAGTTAAGGCCTTATGCAACTTTCTTGGGTGATTGGAAGTGAATTTAATGATATTTGTTTCTCCCATGAAAGATATAATGATGTTGATTTATTTATTTTTACGACTAGAATGTTAAAATTTAATATGTTTATCTCTTCATATGAACTTAATTATTAATTTGCCTCTTATTGGTGCAATTTAATTACACTTGAAATAATAACCAAGTTAATAATATAAAAATCCAAATTGATAGGTTACTCATTTTTCCTGAACGAGAGGTCTGGTCAAGACATTGCTCTGATCATTGAGTAATTGATTTAATGTGTGTTGGAGTTGTTAGAGGTCTCGGCTTCTCATTTTTTTGAGATATACTGGTTATCACCTATCTTTTTTCATTCTCTTTATAATTTTGGTTTTCTTTTACTTTTTCTTGTAGTGCAGGTTTTATATATAGTAAAAAATTGCATATGTTGAAACAAAAGCTAAGGATTTCGGAAAATGAGGCGTATGTCGATATTGATATGGAGCTAGAAGAGTTGGAAGATAAGTATATTCAGTTGGACTTATTTGAGTATAATGTATGTTCAAAGGATAATGCAAGGAAAGACTATTGTAAGTTGATTATTCTTTAAGCTGAGAAGTGGATAAGTAGAGCAAATATTTAATTTATCAAAAGCAACGACACCAAATACTACATACATTCACATGTTTACTACATACAAAAGAAAAATAATTATATTTACAAGATAAGAGTTAATTGTCCAATAACTAAAGATTCTACTGAAATTAAATTAAAGAAGGTATAGTTAATTTTTACAAAATATGTTTTTGTAAGAAAATACCAAAGTGAAGATATGGGGAAGATTTTTAAATTTGTGGCTAATGCGTATAAAGCGCTTGAAACTGGTGGCTTATTAGCTTTCCCTTCAAAGCATCTATGAAATTCAAATGTGTAGCACCCTTACTTTCGACTATCTTTATAATGCAAGTATGGTATGATTCTATAGAGATAAATGAACAACTTTTCCTTCATTTTAAGTTTGTTTTTGATATTTGGTCATACTTTATTGATAGTTTTGAGATCAAATGGGTCTTAGCTAAAAATGAAAGTTCAAATTTATGGGAATGGGGTGACAAGAGTTGGAGATATTTTAAAGTTAGAAAAAAAAATCTGGAGTATTTTGCCTTTTGTCATATGGTGGTGTGTTTGGAGAGAAAGAAATACCAGAATTCACAATAATGTGAGCAAATATTTGAACCAGTTGATAGTGGATATCAAGTGTTTGATGTTTAATTGGGGTTTGATTTCGGATATATTCTCAGGTTTATCTTTGTCTACTTTATTATGGAATTGGAATGCAGTGATGCATACTTCCATGTAATTTTTGTTTCCTGGTTGTCACTATTTTGGTGATACTAGGTATTTTTATAAAATTTGCCCTTTTAATAAAAAATAAATAAAATAAAATTAGAGGCCAACCATAGATAACATGAACTTTAATACTTCATGTCGATATTTGTTCTGGGATTGAAAGACCTTTCAATGATTAGGAAGTCTTTCAATGCTTATGCATACAACTCAATTTCATGGTATTTTGAATGGTTTTCATGTTGCTACCACATGTACCATATAGCAAGTCACTCACAATTTGCAAATGATGCATTAATTTTCTTAGATGCTAATTAAGAGAATATTATGTTTTAAGGCTTTTATGGTTATGTTTTGAGTTAATTTTGGTCTTAAAATTAATTTTAACAATTGACATATCTATGGTGTTGGTGATGTGGATGATATCAGTTAGTTTTCTTCTTTACCAAGTTGTTATAATGGTCCTCTTTCTTATAACTACTTAGGTTTTCCCCTAGGTGATAAAATAAAAGTGTAGTTAAATAGAATAGAGTGGTCGAAAGATTTAACAAAAAAACTTGTAGGATGGAAGAAATCATTATTTTCGAGAGTGCGTAACATCATCCTCATTAAAATTGTACTTCACAGTATTCAGTTTTACATATTGAAGATACGTTAAACTAGTGCCTTCACAAATTCCCTTATCGGTGTCCTATGTTCTGGGTGTGATCCCGACAGCTGCTCCGTTCTCTGGTCTCCGATTCGGATTTCGTCGTCTTAGATTTGGATTTTCTGATTATGTTCTAAGTGGGGTTAAGGTTAATGGCGGCTAGAAGAGAGTAAGAGAGAGAATTGTCTGAAGTCTATTTTTAGTTTATATCATCAACCTTTCCGGCTATTTATACATTACATGATCACGACAACTATATGTAGATGACTAAGCATGTGACAACCTCGGGAATTCGAGAGTTTCCGCCTTGTGCTTGTACCGTCCTGGGATTGGTTCCCAGGTTCTCCCTTAGATGAGCATCGAGAATCTTCTTTAGCTTCGCATCTGGACTCACCTCTTCCGCGCCCAATTGCGTGTCTCTGCTTTGTTTGATCGCTTATGACTTGGTCAATGAACATCTGGTTTAGGTCTTTTACGTTTGACCTTGAGTCTTATTCCGAATCTCAGATGTATTATTCTTCAGCTTTCAGTTCTTGAGTTGTTATATTTTTTTATCTACATATCTGCCCCTAGTTTAGTTAAAATAAGTTTGTAGACTCTTTTATTAAACTCCGGTTCATTTTTTGCTTTGATAGCACAATTTGGTTTGATGTCTTAGCTGTTGCCTTCCTCTTTCGGTGGCTTATAGCTTTATAAGTGTGCCGACTTGTGCGGTTTGACTATTTAGCTGGATGGGGGGTATCTGGGCCTTTTTCTGGGCGCTACTCCCCTTTCAAGTTTCTTCATATGGGGTGGAGTACCTGGGTACTTCTTTAGGTGCGCACTTATTCCCATGTTGTTCTTGGATGGGTCACCTGGGCATTTTTTAGATACTGCTCCAAAGTCCAAACTGCCTCAGATGAGGTGGCATTAGAAACAAAAGAGATTTTGGCGTTTTTTTAAGTGAACCTATTAGTCAGATTATGCACTTAGAGTGCCTGAACCTCAAATAGTTGAGTGTTTTTTAACACTTTAAGATTGAGAGAATCAGTTGATGATATTGTGCAGATGATTAAAGATATGTTGTGATTGTTGTGAATCAGGAAAGTGATCAATTAAAGATTGTTAGGGTTTTGTTTGAGGTGATAAAACAGAGAAAAATAAAATTAAGGATTTTTAGATTCAATCGTGTGTTTGTATGAAATTGATAAGTGCATTGAATCGTTGATTGATGAAGAACAAAAGGGTTCTAGTTATATCGATGTTATGAAGCTGTTTAATGAGGAATTTAAGAGTTAGGGTTTCATAAGGAGAACTCTGAGAAGACTTGGAAGATGAATTGATGTTACAGGAAAGTAATTAGAGGCGGGTATTGGGTAAATGAGTGGAATCGCATGTGAGAATCAAATCTCATATGATGAAATTAATTGTGATGAATAATATCAGAATTAAAAAAGATGATTCTAGGGTTTTTCAGTAGAAGTGGTTGGTGGAAACTACAAATTTTGGGCTTATAATATATGGGTAAGCTTCTAAGGTTTTTTTAGCTTTAGAATTTTGAAATTGAATTTCTTAATTGTTGAGTAGTATGATTGTGAATGAGACTGAGATGGAGACTGTAGTTACGTTTGAATTGAATTACAGGGACGGGAAAATATATAATAATGTTGGGTTTAAATGAATTAAAGTCCTTCTAGATGATTGGTTAGGATATTGCGGAGGGATTTGAATTGAAATCCAACCATGGATGATTGTTGAATATACATAACTGATAATGAAGATAATTACGAATTGAAATGGTATTCATGGTGGAGGTCTAGAAGTTGTAGGTACTTGTCACTGGTGCCTCTTAGATTATTAAGTAACGTAATTTTGGGGCGTTAAAGAGTTACTCTTAGAGGATATTAAACGTACAACAACCCAATGGTTTTCTCTTATGATGATTGTTAAGTCATCCATTATGATTAATGAAAATGACCACCCTTCTATAGTCTTTGTTTGTACATTAATTCAAAACTTTCCAACCTTTTATTGTTTGAAGTTTTTAAGTGATAATGAAAGCACAAAGAAGGTGTGTATGTTTCCGTGAAACAATTAGCTCTAATTAACCAATGAATATATATTTCCTTTGTATTCATTTCACCAGCTGCTATGTTGTGAAAAGCGAGCAAGGCGTCCAAGACGCATGACTCAGCCAATAATACGACCAAGGAGCAATAGCCGTGAGCCACTATGTCTAATTATATTCTCTTTTTAGTCACCTTGGGTGTGCCACACACAATATAGCCAACCGATACGAACTATGGTCATGCTTGATCCTTTCGAGCAACAGAGAGGGTACGTAGGCAGCCGCTGCACGGTTTAGCACAACTCTGCAAGATTGTTCATATCGTCTGAAAAGGGTTGGTTGTTGCTTTGATGTTCATACCATCCATTCGGAGATGATTATAACCTTGGCAATAAGAGGTAGTTGCAGTCAATCCATTGGTTGTTCGTACTGCCTAGTGAGACAAGAGATGATTATTACCATCCGAGGTAATTCATATCATTTGTCTCAGTACTTGAGAAGGGATGATTACTGTCTATAGTGGCATCTCATACCATCTATATGAAGATGATTTATAACTCTTTTAAGTAGTTCATATCATTTGAAAAAGATGTTTTAATGAGCTTGACTTAGTACTTTGAATTTGCTGGGTCCAGGACCCTACCTACGGGTGGAAACTAGGAAGACCGTTAGTTGTAATGGTAGCTGGTATATGACTACCCTGATATTGGAAACCCGCCATCCGCCAAGCCTTAATTGGCCTCTCACCTATGGGTGTCAACCTGGAAGACCTTTAACTGTAACAGTAGTTAGTATCCAACTACTATGGTAAGAGATATAATGTATCCTCATAGTAGAAAGATGGAAATCACTTATCCGATTCGATGACCCTTGTGAAGTTAGGAAATCTTGTGGGACTTCTGAGTATTATGGTATGGGGTATATGCTCAGAGAATCCGAAAATTTTGAAAGCCATATTTCTTGAGTGACGTATGGGGAAGTTAGAGATTGCCAAGCGGATAGTAAGCCGACCCGTTTGAAGCAAAATTATTCTTGTCCTCCATATCTACAATTACCTTTTATTAAGGACTATATCCTCTTACATTCCGTGCATCAAATTTGATAGTTGAATTTAGGGTTTACCTGACAAATCTCTCCGATAAGCCTAATAAGCAAGTGCCGTGACATATGGAAGCGACTTTGAAAATCTTCATCAGAGTACACACATCCGTTGATAAAATAATCACACATCATTTGTTGATGTCCTTCCTCACAAAATCTCCACGTATATCTTACTGCCAATACTGCTATTGGTTATGGAGATCGCAATACTTGCCCCGTGTATAATCATATCACGACGTTGGTCATCGTCTGAATCTTCATCCATTTGATCCAACTGATGCATCCACGCTTGTTGTTGTTGGAGAAAGAATTGCACCACTATGTGCTTCCTCATTTTCCAAATCAAGATCTATAAGAAAAGAAAAAAATTTGACTGAAACGACCGAAAATAAGTATTATATTCAATAAATTGGATAAACTTTTGTGAAGATAGGAAATAGATAAAAGTTGTGTGTGTTAATTGGTGGATGTGAAGAAATTTATATTGGTAGGATGAAGATATAGCCGTTGGATACTAAAAATGTAGCAGTTGTCGTCAAAGGTTGAGATGATCGGCTCTAGTTGATTCGACTCTAGGTTTATGTTGCACTGAGGCTCAACTCAACCTGGGACGAGTGTCCCAACTAAGGCCGATAGACTCAAACATCATCGATATTCTCTATTAACACTATGGAAAAATGAGTTTGCATATCCACGTGGACCATCAAATAGGTTATTTTGCCAAGTATGATTGGACTTGCTCTAATATTTTTCGATAGCATTGAACATTGGTCCCCAAACTACGACCCAATTCTTCATTTTAGGCATTTTTAAACAATTACAAGGTTCAAACCCGAATCTCCCTATGGGAGGGAGCATAAGAACTATAAAACTGCTTGATGATTCTCTTTGTTCTAATGTTAGTATATTGTTTGTTTCATTTGATGACGTGCTTATCCTCGGTGTAATTTGTCTAAAAAAAATGATGCTTATCTCGAGTAAAAGACATTCACAACTTTAATTAAAGGCCTTATTAAATGTGTAAAACAGTGATCCCTAGACTACATTCACCCCATAGGTTATTTTTCCAAGCTCCATTGAACATGCTCTAATATTTTTGTTTCTTATAGCATAGAACAGTGGTGCCTAGACTACTTCCTTGGTTGATTAATATTATTGGTGACATTAATTTCATCCTACACGACAATGAAAAAATTAGCATTCATCCCATTGACTCTACTGAAGCAACTTTGTTCAACAACAAAATTCTTGATCTTGATTTAGTGGATCTTGGTTTTAATGGTTGTCCCTTTACTTGGTCAAACAAAAGAAGGGGCTATACCCTCACTGAGCAAAGACTTGATAGAGGTTTGGCAAATGAAGGTTGGCTAATTCTCTATCCTAACACCACCATCTCTAATATGATGGTCATTGGGTCAGACCATTACCCCATTCTACTTAATTCTAATCCCAATTGGAAAAATGGCAGTATTCCCTTCAAGTTTTTTGGTCCCTGGTTGGATCATGAGGATTGCAAGAAAATAATAGATGAATGCTGGAGCAAAACCTTATCTGGATCCAGTGCCTTCATCATTGCTAGAAGACTAAAAGATATCAAGCTTCAACTCAGAGTCTGGAACAAGGAGGTCTATGGCAACATCAAAACTAACATAGAAGAATGCAAGCAACATCTAAATTGGTTACACGACAACTACTTCAGGCTGGATAGAGGCCAGTCTCTAGCAGATGCAAAACAAAATCTCAAGGACTGGCAGGACATTGAAGAGAAATTTTGGAAGACCAAGAGTAGAGACCAACTAATTAAACTAGGAGATCAAAATACCATCTATTTACACAGAGCCACAAAAAGTAGAACTAGGAGAAATAAGATTGATGCAAACCAAGATGAAAAAGGGGAATGGATAACAAATTACCAAGAAGTGAAAAACTGTTTCATAAATCATTTCTCAAAAATGGCCACTGCTGAAATCACCAACATAAAACCAGAAATTATCAATCTTACACCCACTACTATAACCACAAATGACAACAATATGCTGAATAGAATTCCTGATCACAATAAGGTTAAGTCCATCCTGTTCAGCATGGCCAGTGACAAAGCTCTAGGACCCGATGGCTTCCCTCCTAACTTTTTTCAAGCCAATTGGGAGCTTTTGGGAAATGACATTGTCAAAATGGTTCAACACTTCTTTACATCTGGCCACATGCTCAAAGAAATGAACTCCACCTTCATCTCCCTCATTCCTAAAGTTGACAACCCGTCTTCCCCAAGTCACTTTAGACCTATCAGCTTTTGCAATACAACCTACAAAATCATTTCCATGCTCATAGCCCAGAGAATGAAACCTTACCTCAACAAGATCGTATCCTCATACCAATATGCCTTCATACATGGCAGACAAATATATGATAACATAGCCATAGCTCATGAGATCATACACACTACGAGGTCCAAGATGGGGAAAAAAAATGAAATTGGAAGTATGGGTATCAAAATTGACATGGCAAAAGATTTTGACAAAATGGAATGGGACTTTCTAATAATCATCATGAAGAAGATTGACTTCAATGATCAGTGGTGCAAAACATTTCACCAGTGCATTTCCACGTCTACCTCTGCTGTCCTTATTAATGCCTCTCCAGATATTTTCTTCAAGACTTCTAGGGGCCTAAGACAAGGTGATCCTTTATCTCCATATCTTTTCCTTTTCTGCATGGAAACTCTTTCTATAGCTCTCATTCATGCCGAGGAATTGGGTCTTATCACTGGAATCAAGATCTGCAAGACTGCACCTTCCATTAACCTTCTTCTTTTTGCCGATGACTGTATGGCCTTTTACAAAGCTAACAAGATTGAAGCCGAGAACATTATGGATTATGTGTGTTCAAGTGCTTCAGATGGATGACAAGTATTTAGGCTCCCCTCTATTTACTCACAAAAGAAAAATCAACTCTTTCAAGCCTGGTGTTGACAAGCTAAAGATAAGACTCCCCAACTGGAAAAATGTTCCCCTTAATCCTATTGGGAGGGAAGCCCTCATCAAATCTGTCACTTCTACAACTAGTATTTACCAGATGAACTGCTTCAGGATTCCAAAACAAACCTGGTAGGACCTCAACAAACTTCAAAGGGATTTCTTTTGGGGAAAAAGCTTAGAAACCCCCAAAGGTTACTACCCAAAAGCCTGGACTGAAGTTTGCAAACCCAAATAACTGGGAGGATTAGGCTTCATGAATATGACACTCTTCAACAGCTCTATGATCACCAAAATTGGCTGGAGGCTAGAGCAGGTATGGTACCAACTAATGGATGCAAAGTATCTAACTGGCAGAAATGTGCTTAATATGGACATCAAACCAAAAGATGGAGACTCCTGGATATGGAAAGGCATTTTAGAAGGCATTAGCAACATTCAACAACATTGTGTCTGGAGAATTGGTAATGGGAGGAAAATCAAATTTGGGATGATATATGGATTCCAAATATCCCAACAAGACTCATCAAACCTACTAACTGCCCACATTTCATTGAGACAGTTTCAAATATTCTTCTACCTAATGGAAAATGAGATGATATTCTGGTACAAACCTATTTCAACCCCCATACTGCTCAGGACATTCTAGCTCTGGATACTCACCCAGGGAGGAAGACAAGATTCGGTGGAACCTAAATGACACATGAAAGTTCTCTGTCAAATCCCTCTACAGGGCCAAGATGGATAATCTTTACAGAAATGATACTACAACAAGAAATTGGGGAGCAATCTGGAATATGGACATTGCTCCAGTTATTAAGATTTTTATTTGGAAATGTGCTCATGAAATCCTATCCACCAATGCTAAAACTGCTAGCATTCTGCACTACATTGATCATTTATGCCAAATATGCAAAAGTGGGGAGGAAACAATGACACACATGTTCCTAAATTGTCCTGCTGCCACTTCTGTATGGCAGGAAATCATTGGTCCCTCTCATGCTCAATTTGATAATACTACAAACTTCATGGATTGGCTGAACTCCTAGTATCTGCCTGGGGATGCCAATAAAAACTGCAATATTTATGCTACTACTACATGCTGGTTCATCTGGAAGGCTAGGTGTGTTCTGGTTTTCAGTCATGTTCAGCCAAATGCCAGACAAACCTCCAACTGCATCAGGCAACACTTATGTAATCATAACAAAATACATCATTTACTAGAACATATTTTGAATACTTTCTCTCTAACTACTGGAGAGCCTGAAACAACTGTGGAAAATAACATTGCTCCCTACTCCCCGAACCAGTACCCTAGAGTGGATTTTGGCATAATCATAAAGATATGCACCCTACAGGACCCTGAGAGTTTACTATACTTTTCTGCTCTAACTATCATGGATTTTTCAGAAAACCCCATTGGTACCAAAGGACATCCAGGACACTCTGGAGCTTGGGGAGCAACAAGAGGAGCATATTTAGCTTTTAAAGTGGCCAAAGATATGCAGCACACCAATGTATAAATACAAGTTGAATCCATGAAAATCCTGGTCTGTTTCAAGTTACTGTATCACAAAGCTGTCAAAGGAAGATTTCACCCGAACTTTCATGAAAACATAAGCTCTGAAGAAGAAGACAATGCCACCAAAATCAACCCAGTTACTTTTATTTTAATTAGTCTCAAAGTTGCTTTTTTTTTTAAACCCATAGACTTCAAAATTTGGATACTTTTAATATTGTACTATCTTGTAAGAAAAATGTTGGCAGGACTAGTGGTAGAAGCATTGCCAACAATATGTAATGGTCTTAGGTCCTCTTTGGCCTAAGTTTTTCTTTAAAAAGAAAAAGCCTACTTCCAAAATTCAAAATTTTAGGAATTTTTAGACAATTACATGTCCGGAACCCAGTTTCCCCTAAAGAGAGAGCATAAGAACAATTGTACCACTTGATAGTTATCTTTGCTCTAATACTAGAGTTCTGTTCATTTCACTTGATGTTGTGGTTATCCTCCGTGTAATTTGATGAAAATGAAATTGATCAAAAAAAAAAAAAATCTCAAAAAAAGTTAAAAGATATCTCGAGTAGAAAACATTCCCAACTTTAATTGGACGCCTGACTAAATGTGTATAAACAACCCCATAAGGCCATAGCCATCGGCATATATGGTGATTACACATATTTTCACAAATGAGAAAACAAGTACTCGGTGTCGGATGTTAAAATCCGGAAAAATCAAATGCATTCAGACTCCTGATGCTGTGATCCTCTTTTGCGTCAAGCTATAAATGATTTTTGTTTGTACAATGAATGACACAAAAATTCCCCACAAATTGTACACAATTTTTTTCCTGGCATTTTTAGGGGCGACCCCAAAAGAATTAGGGGCGACTTTTTTATTCCCAACTCATAGACAAGGTTATGGGATGTCCAAATTTGTGGAGATTACCATTGTATCCTTATACAATCGGTAGCTAAGGTAGTGGTATTATCTACCGATTATGAGTATTCTCAATGTTGTGGTCGTTAGCAATCGGTAGATAGGTGAAGTTCATAAATAACTTCAGAACCTAACGATTATTCTAGTTCCCGAAAAAATTGAAATTTTGACAAAAACAAAATTTGGGGCATCTTAATAATCAGAGGTTATTTAACTTCCGATTATAGTAGCTCCTAAATTCCAAAAATTGATGAATTCGGCAAAGAAAAAATTTGGGGCAACTTTATAATCGGACGTCATATTAACTTATTGACCTACCGATTATTCTAGTTCTCAAATTCGAAAAAATTGAGATTTCTGCAAAAACAAAATTTGGGGCAACTGTATAATCGGAAGTTAAGTTACCTTATTTAACTACCGATTATTTAGTCATTCATCTACAAAATAGAGCCGTTGGTACTCTAAATCGTTTGCATAGTGTAGGGAAGTATCAAGCCTCAAATAATAATCGTCATCAACCGCTACAACAGCCTACGCACGATAACAACAAGTTATGCATTAGCAATCAGAAGCAATTTTTAGAGAATATATAACCGATTATAAAACAATCGGTAATCAAATACGATACAAGGCAACTACGACCATAGGCTACCGATTAACGAAATAGAAAAATGCACAATTGTTTTGTATAAAAAACTTTAATAACCGGAGGATAAATTAATTCATAAACAACCGATTATGAAATATCAAGAATTACAAATATTTCATTTTTGGAGAAATTCGTGTTTGGGGCGACTTTTGAAAATCGGACGTTTGTTGATGTATAAAGCTTCCGATTGTGAGAAATTAAAGCTTTCAATTTGTTTTTTTTTTTTCATATTCGGTAGCTTAATACATAAACAAACGTCCGATTGTAGATATATTGGAGACAGTTTCTTGTAATCGGTAGATATGGTACTCAATTAGCTATCGATTATATGTCGTTCATGGCATTCAATGCACGTAGAAATCGAATTTTCACGTTCAAAAACACACACAAATGCACATAACACGGGTATTAGAGTTTGTTAACAACATACCTGTATGTTTGATGCATCGTTAGCTTCGATTTCGGGTGATTCTCCGTTTTCTTCCATGAAAGCATCGTCTAGGGTTTCATCTCCATGAAAGTTTGGATCATTCAACATATACCCCAAATCGTCATCTCTAAACGGTAGTGAACCTTGAACTTCAACAAGTTCACGTTCTTCTTCGTACCCATCCATGTTTATGGAAGTTGGCAACAATCGGAAGTTGGCAACATATACCCACTTATTCTTTTTTTTTTTCTTCTTCTTCTCTCACTCAATCAGAAGTTAGGGACATATCTCACAATGACTCAAAAACAAATTCCAAACACTAATATATAGACCCCAGACTACCGATTACAAGAGTTTGCTTCCGATTATTTTTTTAAACTACCGATTATTGTTTTGGCTACCGATTATTGTTTTGGCAAAGGTTGAATCTGGGGCAACTTATAATCGGTAGGTTTACGAGTTAGATTATCTATCGATTATGGCAGATCTCAAAATTCATCAAATGAAGGATTTAAGGAAAAAATCGTTTTGGGGCAACCCATAATCGGGAGGTTCTGTAACCTATTTATCTTCCGATTATGGATACATCCAAAATACAAACCAAATGGTTATGGTTGGCTGTGTACCCTCAAAACCTATGGAATTTGGCCAAGGTTGAATCTGGGGCTACTTATAATCGGTAAGTTTATAAGTTATATTATCTACCGATTATAAAAGGGCATATTAGCCGAAATATCCACACATTAATCGGAAACTACTTAGTATATATTTACCTACCGATTATTCTTAAACTACCGATTGAGATGATGGCTACCGATTATAGAAGGCAATATTGGCGATTTAGAAAAATCGGAGATTGATAAGAAAGAAAGCAAAAAGCATCGTACGTTCATCTTAGATTTACTGCCAATTTTGATAGTTTGTGACCATGTTTTTGTCTTTTGTGTGCAACTCTTCCCCACCTAATTCTTTCCCAGCCCAAAGACGGATCGCAGACAACACGTTAGCTAAATTTTTTTAATCATCAACTATAACAAAAAAAATAAAAGAGACACACAATTGACGAGAAACAAAGCATCCCTTTCGGAAAGAAAGCAAAAAAGCATCGATCTCATCCTTTCACTCTTACGTTCATCTTCAATGGGATCAACAAACTAGCTCAACAAACTGCCAATTTTGATAGTTTGTTGATCAATTCAACATGTCCAGCTACATGATATTTCTGTTTGTGCAACTCTTCCCCCCACCCCCGTCATTTACTAGGTTCCTATTTGTCATTATAAATCTGACAAATTGTTGAACCCCATTGAAAATGTCCGTACATGAAGACTTTAATCCGCGAACTGATAAAGAAAACGTTTTTCATTTGGTTATTCTGCAAAAAACTGTCTGACCAAAATGGTAACTCATGCAAAGCTCACTACTCTCTTAATTTTGGAAAGAAATTGTTTTAAAATCTTATCAAGAATCAAGAGATCGTAAGTACTACTTACCTAACTATCTTGTAATTAAGATTTGTCCAAAATTAGACTAATACTATGATAATGACCAATAAGGTCATAAACGTAATTGTACAAAATTTTCAAAAAATATCAGGTACAAATTGTAAATATCATCAACTATAATATTAATTAATAAATTAATAAAAATCTAATATTTTCAACATTGTCCCGTTCCGTTCAGATTAACATTATCAAATCATCATCATCATGAGTTTAGTTTCACAACCCAAACCCAAGTGTTACACACCTGTGACTTGTTCATTGTCAGGTCAGGTTTTGTTTTTTTAACCTTCTTTCTTCTACATGGTTAATTTTCAGATCTATAGAAAAGAAAAAATGAAGACGAAGAATTGAAAAAAAAAAAACAGTAATTATTTTTAGGGCTGGGGCCTATACTTTGAATTTTCTGACAAAGAAAAAAAAAAAGAGACAAGTTTTGAATTTCTTTTAATGGAACCTCAAAAGCTTCAATGGCGGAAGAAATGTTTTTTCATTTCATTATCAATCTATCTCAGAGGTTAGGGATTAGGGGTTAGGTTGTTATTTTTTCTTGTTCTTGTTCAGGTCGAATTCGGTTTCTGAGTAACTGAATTCTACGAAGAAGAACGAGATTCCAGAAAAAAAAAAAAGATTTTTTTTTTTTTGGTTCTCGGGTTATGTGGTTTTAGAGAGATTGATTTTGATAATTGGATCTGAAGATAGTTAGGGTTTTTGTTTGAAGATACAAAATGATGTTATCACCAGAATTAACTGCGAGTACTGCTCGTAGTTCATTAGAAGAAATGTTGGATTCATTGAGGAAAAGAGATGAAAAACCAAAAGATACACCACCTGCATTACCTGTTCGTCCAACATCAAAAGCGAGATTACCATCTGCTAGAAGATCATTACCAATTAATTTTAAAATTGGTAATGGAGAAGCAGTTCCAGAGTATTTACCATTACCTAATGGTGGTTCTACTTCTTCTGTACAGAAGAAAAATGGTGGTAATATTGATAATAATAAATCTGATCATGGAAATGGTTATATTAAAAAGGAAGAAACAAGAGAATCTGTTGGATTTAAACATATTACTTTTGGGAGTAGCAAGAAATTGTCTAGAAAAGATACAGCAGAATCTGATGATTCTCCATATGCTAGGAAAAAAGAAACAGAAGAATTGAATTTCGATGATACTGAGAGAATGTTGAAAGAAAATGGAGATTCTGAACCTGCTTCTGCACCTTCTTCATTAGCAGTACCAACTGTAGACTTTGACTGTGGTGATAACATTGGTTATGTTCTTAAGAAGGTAAGATTTTCTTTTTCCACTGTTCATTGAAGATCACTGAATTTTATACACACTGCACACAAATATAACTACGTTGTTCTTGGTTTCAGAAACTTCGGGTATGGTGTTTGCTCTCTGATGGACGATGGGAGCTAGGCAGTGTTCAATCAAATTCTGGGGATGATGCTATTGTTTTGCTTCCAGATGACAGTGTGAGTTTCTGACTTTTCTATGCTCCAGGTACAAACGTCCAATGTGTATGTTGAGTTTCTTAGATTATATAAGACTTACTTTGTATAATACTTTTTTCCAGATTGTAACAGTTTCTCTGGGGAATTTGTTACCTGCGAACCCAGATATCATTGAGGGTGTCAATGATCTTATACAACTTAGTTACTTGAATGAGCCATCAGTTCTCCATAATCTTCAGTACAGATATTCTAATAATATGATTTACGTAAGTATATCTCACGCTTATTACTTGGAAATGCCTCTCCCAGTTGATACTCCCCAATTGCTGATTTTAGTTACTCGTTCACTGTAGACTAAAGCAGGGCCTGTTTTGGTTGCTGTCAATCCCTTTAAAGCTGTTCCGATATTTGGAAACGAATTTGTCTCAGCTTATAGGCAGAAAGCTTTAGAAGACCCTCATGTCTATGCTATTGCGGACACTGCATTCACAGGGATGATGAGAGGTGAAAACAAGCATACTTATTTTGTGACAATTTGATTCTTTGGTGGACTAATTATTACCTGTAAGGAGTAAGCAGCCTTTACTTCTGAACCAATTGAATATGAATTTTTCTCTTTGATTTTGCAGATGAAGTAAATCAATCCATCATTATTAGGTAAGCGACCAGATGCAACCCCAGATTATATATTCATCTCAGCTATAGAACATTAACGATGTCATGAAATCAACTTTCGATCTTTACTACTATAGTGGGGAGAGTGGAGCTGGGAAAACTGAAACAGCAAAGATAGCTATGCAGTACTTGTCTACACTTGGAGGTGCTGACGGAATAGAACATGAAATCCTTCAGACGAATTGTATACTGGAAGCATTTGGGAATGCAAAAACCTCCAGGAATGATAACTCTAGTCGATTTGTAAGTCTTTTTTACGTATCTTCAAGATACAGGTAGTCTAATTGCTCAAGTTTGGAGTTTGAAGGGCCTTAATTTGTGAATCAGACACACACAAGTAGCACTATTAATAAACCTTTGTTGCTAGCATATTGTTTCCCGTGTTTAAAGTTTTACTGTCCTTTTAGAAATAGAATTTCATGCTCCTCTATGTTACAGGGGAAGCTGATTGAGATTCATTTTAGTGCTACTGGGAAAATCTGTGGCGCGAAGATTCAAACCTGTAAGCATTCTTATTGCAGTTCAGTTGTTTTTTCCTCATCTAGGTGCCTGTTCTGGTTTTATGACTAACTTTACTCGCTATTATGTGGTACGCCTTTAAATCTCAACTCAACTATGGACATTGGAAATAGTTCTGCTTGAGAAGGTAATGTGCAATCTGCTTTGAACTATTGTCTGTATCTATTTATTGGTTTATAAAAGGTCTAAAGGATGCAATATCTTTTGTGACAGTCAAGAGTTGTTCAGCTAGCTAAGGGAGAACGAACGTACCATATCTTTTATCAGCTTTGTGCTGGTGCTCCATCAGATCTTAAAGGTTTCTTCTTCTCGCTGATAAATTTTTATAACTTTTCGACTTATTTCATTATTTGTTATTCATTGCTGGGGCATCACACTTAGAGCAAATATTTTCATTGCGTGGCAGAAAAATTGAATCTGAAAATGGCCAGCGAGTATAACTATCTAAGGCAGAGTGATTGCTTGACAATAGATGATGTTGACGATGTTAGACGGTTCCATATTCTGATGGTAACTTAAAACAAGGATTGTACTTTTCCTTGAAGTGCAATGATATCACTTACCATTTCTTTTGTGTTTTCCTACTGTTGCTCTGATTTTGAAATTGTATCTGTTCCACAAACAGGAAGCTTTGGACATTGTTCAAATATGCAAAGAGGATCAGGAAAACATATTCACTGTGCTTGCTGCACTGTTATGGCTAGGGAACATTTCATTTCAAGTGATTGACAATGAAAATCATGTTGAAGTTGTGGAAGATGAAGGTATTTTCTATGTATATGTTATGCGTGTCGATTTCCTCGGATAGAATTTAGGGTGGAATGTACATTAGGAAACCAGGATATGCATGGTTTGATAATTGTCAATATGTCTCTGAAACACACTAGCAATTATACTAAAGAGTAGTTTGTATTAGAAGTGCGGGGGCACCGGAGACCCAAGAATAGTATCTAACAACATTGTTTGCAGAAGAGAACAAATTCCCAAGATCAAGACTAATTGGTCAACCTAGGTTGTGTGAACCTAAGAATGATTTATATGCAAATAAACCTCCACTTCGGGAAAAAGTCATAACTTTTGTTTACTACTACTGATAGTGGAGTCCTATTGGCCTTTATATAATTGAACAAGTAACAAATGTAGAAGTTTCTTAGTAAAACTGTCATTGGAGCAATAATGAAGAGGGCTGGCATATAGGGTTCGCAAATGCTTTGGGTCCTTAGGCTCAATGTGCCCATCAGTGCACAGAAGCAATAGTTACATTTCCCTAATTTGTATTTTATATTGATTTTGACTTACACTGTCATTTTATTTGTCTTTTCTTTGATAATTTTTTCTGTCGCAGAAGGAACTACCTTGAGTAGTGGGTTATACTTATTTCATTTTATCGACTATGACTATCATTATAAAACAACATAAATTTCTTATTTATTATTTTCTCAAATTTCAAAGTTTCAAAACTGAATTTTCTTCTTGATTATGCTGTTAGGTGTTTTACTATTCATACACAATATATTGATTTGTGAAGTACCTGTTTAAATTCTTGTGCTGGTAACTTGCTCCAGAAAAAGAGGGAACCAGGTCATTGCTTTCTTAAAGCTTTTTAACTAAGTTGAGTAAATATTGCAGCTGTTACCAGTGTTGCCAGCTTGATGGGTTGTGATGCTCAGGATCTGCGGTTAGCGTTGTCTACTCGCCAAATTCAAGCCGGAAAAGACACGATTGTGCAGAAGCTAACATCACCACAGGTCTGAAAAGTGCTCATTCCCTCGGTTTTCTGTTATATGAAATTTGAGCAGGAAAGATTATTTTTCTACTTCGCCAGATCTATAGACCCTTGTCTGTGAATAGGAATGAACTTAACTTTCTTGTGAACCCCAGGCAATTGACACGAGGGATGCATTGGCCAAGTCCATCTATGCATGCTTGTTTGATTGGCTTGTACAACAAATTAACAAGTCCCTTGGAGTAGGCAAAAGTTGCACAGGGAGGTCCATTAGTATCTTAGATATATATGGATTTGAATCGTTTAAGGTATGCCTTTGATGCTAATGTGCACCTAAATGTGTTTCTAGTTGTTTTAAATATGTCCTTCCGTTGAGAAATTGCCCTACACTATTTTGGGACACTTAAAATGTTAACTAATTAATTTTTCACATTTTTCAGAAGAACAGCTTTGAACAATTTTGCATAAACTATGCAAATGAGAGGTTGCAACAACATTTCAACAGACATTTATTCAAACTCGAGCAGGAGGTGAGCTCCCAAATCTAGTAATCAGAAAATGTAGCTGTCTTCTTATCTTGATTTCAAAGCCAGAACTGGAGGTTATTTGTGTACGACTTATTGTTAACTGAGTAGTAATGTTCTAGTGTATGGATATCAATTTCAGGAGTATACACAAGATGGGATTGATTGGACAAAAGTTGATTTTGAGGACAACCAAGATTGTTTAAATCTCTTTGAGAAGGTTTGTCATGATACTATTTCTCTATTTAAGGCTACCATATATGGTTCTAAATTCTAATGCTCTGGACTCTGTTTTCTGCAGAAACCATTAGGGCTACTGTCTCTATTGGACGAGGAATCAAATTTTCCCAGAGCGACAGATTTGACATTTGCCAATAAGCTTAAGCAGCACTTAAACACTAATCCATGTTTCAAAGGGGAGAGGGGTGGCGCTTTCAGTGTTTGCCATTATGCTGGAGAGGTGAGTTTTGGTTATTTAGAAGCAAAAAACAATAACAAGTAGCATTGTCATGGAAATCTGGACTTGACTCATTACAGACCGCACGAAAAAGCAGAGCTCACATGGAATGTACTGCTAGTCTGCCCTATATGAGTATACTTCACTATTATGAAGTAGTTTGAATCTTGACATAATTTCAGTTGATTGTTGTCTGAGCAAAGTTGGTTTAATGCAAGTTCAAAACTTCCATTAAACGTTTGATTTTTTTCTTTATTCTGGGACTGAAATGAGGACTTCAATCAGGTTTTATATCAGACAAATGGCTTCTTGGAGAAGAATAGGGATCCCCTGCACTCTGGTTCCATTCATCTTCTGTCATCATGTAGTTGTCAGTTACTTCATTTGTTTGCCTCCAGCATGCAAAATCCATCACCAGTGAAGCCAGTGACTCCTTTGAGGCGGCTAAGTGCCTCTGACTCCCAGAAACAAAGTGTTGGGACAAAATTCAAGGTGGGTTACTGTTTAGTATTTCTGTCTGTGTATGATGTAACTCAGGTTTTATGTAGGAAATGTTTAGCTGCACGATTCACAAACCTGCTTGCGTCATTACCCAGCTATCACTTACCTGCCCACCAGCACTACATATACCACCAAACTTCTGTTGATGTTCTTGCTACCACCCACCACTACAGCTCAAGAAATAGTTATGGACTATTAAGAATGCCAAGAGACAAAAGCCAGGCCACAATCTTTGTCCAGCTTTGTGTGTGTGGGGGACTCAAGTAGATAAACTCTGAGATATTCACAGGGCTATAGTTCCCGTTGTTTTCTTCTTTGCTTGTTTCCCTGGGTTCAGCAAGCAATGATATCATGTAAGAGATTTTGAATAGTTCTTTGCTATGTGTAGGGGCAACTTTTCAAACTGATGCAGCGGTTGGAAGACACAACACCTCACTTTATTCGTTGCATTAAGCCTAACAGTAGGCAACTTCCTGGAATGTACGAAAAGGATCTTGTGTTACAGCAGCTCAGGTGCTGTGGAGTCTTGGAGGTTGTCAGAATATCAAGATCTGGGTATCCAACTCGTATGACACACCAGCAGTTCGCAAGAAGGTTGTTGAAGCAACACAGTTTAGTTTCCTTTTATATATTCTGCTAAGATCAATAATCAGTAGTGAACCTCACAAGTATCATTTTTTTTTCAGGTACGGCTTTCTTCTCGTGGAGAATGTCGCGTCACAGGATCCATTAAGTATATCCGTCTCCATTCTTCAGCAGTTTAACGTCCATCCAGAAATGTATCAAGTTGGTTATACAAAGCTATTCTTCAGAACAGGACAGGTATTTCTTTTCCATGAAGTTACTATATTGCAATATGAAGTCGCTTATAATCTTCATGAGCAGTAACTCTAGGGTAGTGTACAAAATATAGTCAATAAATTTGATTTTGGGCCCTGTGATGTCCTGTTTATGGGAGAGGAAAGAACGTGAAAATTTGAAATGTTAACTTCTAGGATTTTGCAACTTCAGTCCAACGAAAATACTGCGTCTCCTTAAAGTCGGCCACAAAACAATATAAATTAGAGAGTAGAATGCTTTGATTTGTTTTTGCTAATCGAAATGAATCAAAAGAAGATTTTGGCGCATAGTAAGCAAACACTAGAATCAGCTCAAACTGCTATGCTAACAATATGAATAACTGTAACCAATTTATGCTTCTCTTTTTCTTTTCTTGTCGTATGCATTTACCTCTTTGGCTTAGAATCTTTTACATGCCTTTGTTGCAAGATATGAGCATCTCAACTGCTTAATTAGGACAGTGAAACTCTTGAGATAGTATGCGGGTTTTAAATAAATAATATGCATGTAATCCTTCTTTCTTGGTAGTAAAAACAGAACAAGCATCTCCCAGATAACAATCAGATTTGTTATATGTTTAATCAATTGGTTGCACTTAGCCTGACTTTCTAGTTGTTGCTATGTCGGGTTGTTTATAGATTGCTGTAATGGAAGATGCAAGAAAAAGAGTGCTGCAAGGTGCAGTTATGCTTCAAAAGTGCTTCCGTCGGTACCAAGCTCTCCGTCAATTCCAAGAAACAAAAAGAGGATTAATAACACTGCAATCATGTATGCACATGTTTACTTGTTTATTGTTTACTTTAGGAGGACCAGTTTTTTATGATCAAGTTGGTCCTAGTCATTTGCACATTAAGAAGTTGGATTTTATATTGACACAGATGTTCGCGGTGCAAACATAAGAAAGCAGTATAGGCTATTGATAAAGCAGGAGCAAGCGGCTCTTATTATTCAGAAGCTTTGGAAGCGGAAGATTGCTAGAAAAATGTTCCTTCAAAGGCAGAGGGCAGTTATCTGCTTGCAGTCTGGTAAGTTTCTTTTTTCCTACTATTTAAGAAAATTTTCCCTGTGTACATTGCCTAGAACTAAATTTTTTCTGTGGTTCCTTTCTAAATTTCTCTGCAGTAACCCGTGGTTGGCTGGTCAGAAGGTATTTAGACCAGATGAAGAATCTCGAATCATCAAATGCTGACAGCTCTGAAGCTGAAGAACAGCTAGACAGGGAATTCTCAGAGCAACAGCTGGATGAGGATGTATCAGAGCAAGAGGTACTTATTTCCAGAGTTTCTCGTATTTGTATGGAAGAGTCTTATTGGGAATAAGATAAGTTGCAGTAGGTTCATTCTAAAATTGCATTCATACTGCTGATTTAGGAAAAAGGAACAGCTATGTGGTGTATGGTTCCTGCATTTATAATTGGAGTTTTAAGAAAAAAGGAAAATAATTCAGCTTGCAAGCAGAAAACAGTAACATATCTTAAAGAAAAATTATTGTTGCCAGATTGGCTTGCATTAGTTGCATTCACAGTGCTGATTTAGGAAAAGGAACAGCTATTTTGGTGTATGTTTCCTGCATTTATAACTGGCGTTTTAAGAAAAAGAAAATAATATTTTTTTTTTGGGCAGGATTTGGAGCAAAGTCATGCTCAGGTCGATTCTTCAGTATTGGCAGAGCTTGAAAGTCGTGCGCTGAAGGCCGAAGCGGCCTTGGCTCGAAAAGAAGAAGAAGTTGCTCAGGTCGATGCTTCAGTTTTGGCAGAGCTTGAAAGTCGTGCGCTGAAGGCAGAAGCGGCATTGGCTCGAAAAGAAGAAGAAAATGCCATTTTGCAGCAGCATCTAACTAAACTTGAAACACGGTGGTCTGAATATGAGACAAAGATGAAATCCATGGAGGAAACCTGGCAAAGACAAATGACATCTCTTCAGGTAATTACTAGCTTGCTTACTTTTACTTTTCTGAGAAGCATCTAATTTTTCCACCACCCATGAAGCAAGAAGCTGCAGAAAGTATTTCCACTCTCTTCCAATTGACATTCATTTTTTTTAGAAATGTCAAAAGAGCTGGTAATCTTTTAGCCTAACTAATATAAAACTGTGGTCTTATAAGATTCTTTTCTGGGAAGCTATAGAAAGTTAGAAACTAACCTGACCGAAACTGCCTTGCAGCAATTTTTCCAGTTAATGATAAGCTTTCAACTAGTAGTTCCAGTGTTTTGGTTAAGCTGAAATTTTAGCATTTTCCCTTAAGATTCCTAGCTAATCCTCATTATTTGCTTTCGAAGTTACGTAAAAGGTCTATCCCCACTCTTTCCCTGCATCAAACTGTAGTGGACCTAAGATTTTGTGGGTGGTGATGATATCTGCAGGTAAATTTAGCTGCAGCTAAGCGACGATTGGAAGCTGAAGACAGAACACCTCAAAATGGAAGATTTGATATTTCCCTTTCCCCTTCCCCATCTCCCTATTATGATTCTGATGATACACCAGGGACCCGAACTCCCGAAGGAAGCACTCCAGTAAAATTTCTTAATCACAATCCTGATGCAGAGCCAACACAAGAGTTTAATAATGTTATCAATACTGCAGTCAGTCCTCTGGAAAAAGAGTTTGAGCAGAGGAAGCAAGTTTTTGAAGATGATGCACAGTTCATTGTTGAGGTCAAAACGGGTCAAGTAGTTTCCTCCGTAAATCCCGTGGAAGAACTTGGCAAACTTAAACACAGGTTCCAGACATGGAAAAAAGAATATAAAGTTAGGTTACGGGAAACAAAGGCAACTCTTCATAAGTTGGGAAGTTCAGAAGTAGATAGAAAAAGTAAGAAATGGTGGGGAAAGAGGAGCATGCGACTGACTTAAAGATACTGGGGTTCTGCAATTTTGGTTTAAGTCAGTATATCTGGTCTGACCCCATCTGTACATTCACTAGAAAAGCCAGACCAGAAACCTTCCTGGATAGAGAGAAATGGGTCAAATTATGGGGTGAAGTTCTGGAGGTCTCTCCTTTTTGGTGCTTTATCAAGGTACCTGACACCACTGAGACTGGATTCCGGTCTCGTTGGTTGGTGAGGGACTGAGCATGTCGCTTATGTAGGCACATTTTTGTTTAGCTAAATTAGTGCGGCAGAGGAGTTGTTTCCTCACTGTTGTTTATAGCCAAAGAGGAATTTCATGAGAGAAACCTGTTAAGTTTCTTCTTATCCATTCCATATATTGGGATTTATATATGTATATAGGTTTGTTGTCATTGAATGTAATTCCCAAGTATAGTGTTCAATCGAGGATACACTACCTCTCTTGCAAGTTAATGGTGTAAAATGTATATTGTAATCGCCTCATCCATCAGCTGTTGGATCCATTTTAGATAATTCCGCATTGTGTACGCAACTCTGCCTTTTTTTTTTTTTTGCTTAGTTGCATCAGTACATTTAGACCACATCTGACCCTAATCATTGCCTTAAATAAGGCATCGCCTTGCCAAAGAAATTGTCTAACTATTGCGTGCGTGCTCTAGGTATTTATACTGCTAAAGCTAAAGATAATGGGAGTCTAGCCAGGGTTTCGTATCAGCCTCAGCCATTAACACAGTTCAGGTGTTCTTTTTCAATCTCCTCAAGAGTTTTCAAGGGTTTTTTCGTTCTAGGTTTAACCCAATGTATATAAGAATGATAAAAAAAAGAAAGCTACCGGATAGAATCAGCATGTTACCGGATGAACTAATTCATTACATCCTGTCTTTCGTTGATGCAAAATATGCAGTTCAATCTTGTATTTTGTCAAAAAGATGGATTCATATTTGGAAATCTCTACCGTTTCTGAACTTCAATATTAGTGCTTACGCGGATGATGAATCATACAGAGAGTACTATTTTGTCGATACAGTATTTCGTCTGCGAGATGATGTTAGTTACATTCAAAAGGTTACAGTGTCTTGGAGTTCCAACTTTAAGTGGATAAAAGAACTCAGCAGATGGATTGATGCTGCCGTTGAGCATCATCTGGAAGAAGTAAATATAGATGTGAGCCGATATGAGAGTTTCACGTATGAAATTTCACCTAGACTATTTAACTGTAAATCATTGAAAAAGTTGACACTGAGAGCAGATTGCTATGGCTCATCTGGATATGCAGAAGTTGTTCTTCCCAAAACAATGAGTTTACCGCAGCTTAAATTCATGTGTCTTAAAGGATTTCGAGTTTCCAGTGTAAACTTAACTAAGAGTCTCTTTTTAAGCTGCCCACTTCTTGAAACGTTGAATATAGATGGTTGTGATATACAAACCGATAATCAAAGGAATTTGTTGGTAGAGTCTCTGTACCTTAAGCAGTTTGCATATACCCAATTATATTATGGTTGGGGAAATCCTATTCACCCTACATTTATCAAGTTATCTGCTCCTAATCTCAACAGCTTCATCTTTAAAGCTGACTCGATACATGATTTTAATCTACAAAACTGCTCTGATCAACTATCAGAAGTAATTCTTCACATATCATATAAGCCACTACAACTAGAGAAAAAAGAAGATTATGCTAGACGGATGGTGAAACATCTGGTATCAGTTGATAAGGCCAAACGACTCGATTTATCACCTCAATTCCTTCAGGTACGTACGTCTTAATTGTGGTCAAAATCATGTCATGTATGCCTTAGATTCAATGTTTTTAATCAGAATTTTCTACTGTTTCTCAAGGTTCTCTCGGGAGCTACCAACTTGGTAAACTGTAAACTCCCTTGCTTATGTAATCTTCAATCTTTGAGGTTTGAAATGTGGTGGACTAGAGCTAGCTTGCGCGGGATAGCATACTTACTCACTACCTGTCCGAATATTATAACCTCAATGGTAAACCAACATAAATTATGCATGGGGTGCAGCTAGTATATCTTCTAGTGTAGATGTTATGAAATATTATAAAAACGAGCAAAATAATTGAACTCATTAATTTTGTTGTATTTTGTTTTGATATAGTCGAATTTAGATGTTTCGGAAGAAAGATTCTTATTGCCAGGCATGGTGTCTCATCTCAGCGCTTATCGGATTGAAAATGCAGAAGGGTGTAATGCAGAGCTAAAATTTCTGGACTTTTTGTTGAAAAATGCGAAGTGTTTGGAAGAAGTTGCTCTATACCCTTGTCCTACTGTTGAATCCCTTCCCGGCTTGAGAGATATATATAAGGATAAGCTAAGGGCGTATTCCCGCATCACAATGAGGTGGGGATTAAAAAGAATAATCTGTAGATAGCAAAACTAATAACAACAGTACTTTTTTACTCGAACGATGAAAATTCAAGACTTCCCTTGAGAGAAATCAAGTAGTTTCCATCATCTGATCACAAGTTACAAGCAAGTATTGGTCTCTCTAGTCTCTACTGTCATTCTCAATTTCAAGCACTGCGAGTGTTTGCAACTGCATTGGTTTTTTTGCTTCTTCCGAGTACCATCTTTTGCTACAGCATTAGCGTGTGTTACTTGTAATGGCGTTTGTTGTTAAACCTGAAACCAACTTGATTAAAAAACAGGCAAAGTAGGTGAGCAGAAAAGACGAGTGCGCTTAATAGCTGCTAAGAACCATAACTTTTCTTATTTATTCTTTTGTCTCTTCCAATTAAGCAACTCAATTAACAATTGTTCATGGTGATCGGGAAGATGATTCTGAATTTCTGATTCATGGTGCAAAAAGTATATTATTATATCTTAACTAGGTATCACCGGGGCCTTACGGCCCCGGCTCAACCTTTCCTTTTAAGTGTATTTATTTGTTACATAGCAACCCTGACTGCAAAACAAAACGTAAAACCCGTCATCAATCCTTGATCTGATTGTTACCTTAAAATTTGGATTGGTTATACTGCTTTTGTCATTTTGTCATTAGATGTTCACATAATACTAATATAAATTATCCAACTCTGTTCAATTCTTCGTTTGTTTAGAAAATTATCAAAGCCTTCATTTTCTCTCCTAAGACAACACATATGTTATATATCGAGGTAAGGGTGTGCGGAAAATACCTAAAGTTTTAGCCAACAAAGACTTGTACCCATCCTTGATTTTGGAAAATGGTAGTAATAACATTGTATTTCTGTATCCGTGACTACCTTGTTGTAATCATATTACCCAATTCAATCCCAACTAATTTAAGGAAATATAACATAATGCTGATGTTTTATTTGATCTTTTCTAGGTTTTTCTGAGATTGCTCTCAGCTTCAGTTACTCATTATAGTACAAATTATGCTTACAGATTAGACTGCAAATAATCCCAAGTAACAGATGATAACCAAGTAATTTATCTGCGAGCAACCACTTAGTGAATCAAACGATAAACATGTAGTGCTGGTATAATCACATCTAAATAGCTAAATGTAATATTTATCAAAAACATCATTTCTTGCAATGGATAAGATGAGAGGGGGAAATTGCAAGTGTGCACTATATTAATCTGTCGCAAATGGACTCGGACGAAACTATGTAGTTTATCACATTGCCTTGCATCTCTTTGCCACATCTATTGCATCTGATGGACACTCGTAAGCAGTTTTACACCCCACTTTGTAGATTACGTAACCCTTTGTATGGTTATCAAAAAAAAGCTTTCACTGCCACTTTCTAAGAATATACGGTGCTTTTAAAATATACCTTTCTGAAAAATATTTTGACGTAGTAAGAACTTTCTCAATAATTCACTCCATTGACATTTGTATAAAAATGTTTGAATATGCATTGGTCACCAAACTAATGGTGTAAAGTAGTTCATTGTTCAGATAGATAAATAAGCTTAAAGAACTAAAGTTATACCCAAAATTGTGTGTGAATATGAAGATAAATAATTAATTCCACAGCTAATAACTCACATAAATGAAGTTCTACAATTGTCTTTGTAGATAGTTTAGTGCGGTAACTGATATTTGCTTTTATCAAGTCTACCCGAGCATTGAAATTTATTTATTTGTGTGCACTGTTTCTCAGAATTCTTATGAATTTCTCTATGGTGCATGTATTAAATTTTAATTGAACTTACTTGCAATGGCGAGATATGTGTATATGCGTTTGGTAATACCCCTTTCCCCAAGGAATGAGTAGTGGGAGAAGGTAGAATTCTGACGAACTTCATTTGCTTGAGTGATGGGAGAAGGTAGGTCAAGGAAAGTAATGTTACCTAATGTGCATATGTCAGCGATTACCATCTAGAGACGTAGATTTAGTGGATAGTGGACATGAATCCCAAGTCAACAGAACTATTAGAATGTGGCAAGGCTTTGACATGAAGTTTTCCATTGAAACTTTAATTGAAGTGATCATAAGGTTAGAATAAATTTTTCAAGAGAAATCACATCAAATAGCAGGAAATCATTTATGTTGCAGAATCATTAAAAGTAAATGAATCACTATCATTATTAACATTCCACACGTACTATTTTTATCCTTTTGGAAACAACTGCTTACTGGATTATTGTGATCCAAAATTAGCTATTATTAGTAACTAAGTTCAATGTTGTTTAGTTAACATATGTGCAATTAACTATGCATGACAAAGAGATACTATATCTATAGTTGGTTAACTTCTGACGCATGATTTAAAAAAACCAGCATACCTTAACAATGTCAAAAAAACTACTGCTTCTTATCAAAATCCACTGTCCATTTTCTATGATTAGTCCTGCACAAAGTTAACTGTAAATATGGTTATCCCGAACCATAATGTTGATCTAGTTATGACATGAAAGAAGATTTTCAAAAAAATATTGATCTGGTTTAATGAGGAATGACAATTAACATTCCTATCATTACATTGAAACAATATAAATACCAACACAACCTAAACACTTAAATAAGATGCTTCTTAGAATAGGAATCAAGAGCCCTATTTATGTTGCTGCCAGAGTTACCTTTGGGTTGTCTGCTAAATCCAGAGTTACAATATTGATCTGCTAAATCCATCCAAAGAAGAAGGATGTGTCACAATTAAATAATTGTAAAAGGGTTTAGAACTTACACCATAGATAGCGCTAACCATAGTTGGATTGAATAACCTCAATGCTACATAACTTGAGCCTGTTTTCTCAATAAGAACATTTTCTTACCTCTTCTGTGCTCTTTGTTGGTGGCGCAGCGAGCATCATACTGGGAAAAGCAACTCTTTTGTCAGTACCCTCGACAAAGAATAAATAGTATCTAAACACCATATTGGTAAAAGAAATCCCGTTGGAGAAATTTTTCGTCAGCGCCTTCAATCTAAAATGAGCATCCAAAAACCACAAATCAGTACCTTTAACCACAAATTAGTTTTACTAGAAATCTCGGAAACGTTGGCAGGGTTCATAATTAAGCGAAGGGTTAGCAACTCCTAACAACTAAATCATCAATTACTTCATAGTTTAGCCCTAACATTAAAAAATGATGCATTTGCCACTCCTAGCAACTAAACCATCAAAAACTTCATGGTTAAGCCGTAACATTAAAAAGCAAAGCGTTTGCCACTCCTAGCAGCTAAACCATAAACAACTTCATAGTTAAGCGCTAACATTAAAACAATGTTCGTGAAAATCTACTCAGTCACGAAAAACAAACTACAAATATAAGAAACCATAAGAGATGAGTGGCCTAGATGGGTCACCCAAGAAAATACCTTTGGAATTTTCAACGATTTCAAAAGCTTCCATGACCTCTTACCATTGTCTTTCATTTAACTTCCTTCCAACACCCTTGGTATAATTCGATTACGGATAAGAGATATATTCTTTTGCGATGCATGGTTCCACTCTAATTGGAGCCACAAATCATGACCAACGTGATATATGACACTTCAAATCTATGTAATCAATAGCTATTATTGCCATCGGAGGCATGTAAGTTTGCCTAGTCAAATAACAATGCCATTTGTGGGAGTCGAACCCACATCTACATGGTTGAGAACCATGTGCTCTTCTATTTGAGATAAGATAGCACGTACCATTTCTTAATGTAATTGGGATTTAACATAATGATACTTAACCCAGAATAATTCATAAGCATGGCAAGAAGAGAGTTTACCCAATCCTCTGATTCTTGCACATATATTACCCCAACAGTATAATCCCAAGTTTATAGTGTGTTGAAAACAGTAACGCATCTAACCTGATATTAACCAAAGAACTCCATCAGTGACGAATGTACCATGATAATCAATTCTATCTCATATAGAAGAATTGAATCAAAATGAGTACTTGCAGAAGCAGCAAACAAAAAGGATGCCAAAATCTTTAGATAGGAAATATATTCATGCTTTTAAAAATGAAAGACAATGAAATGCAATTAAGTTGAGAGATTTAGGTGGATCTTCCTTAAGTAAATTAGATAATACCTAATGTCTTACTTATTTATGTGCAACTGAAGAGCCATGATCAGATGCACCAGTAATGTTGGTCTTTAGCGCGTACATCACTACCCATTGTGGCGCTCTTCTTTCATAATGATGCTATAAATCTGAGTTATCCCTTACATTATTTGAAGGTCTTTGGAATTCTCGGATGAAACATTCTATTCCTTACTTTTTTTTACAACTTTAAAGAACATTTTACTATATCACTGGTTTGCAGCTGGAACATGCACCGAAAAGATAATTTAGCACCTAAATAATTAGATACAAAACCCCAAGGTAGAGACCCTAGGCAATGGATTGGCATTGAATTCATTTGCGTAGGCTGCATTTGATTAAGCAAACGAACTACCTACAACAATAAAACTGTAATTACATTAGCACATATCAAAAAGAAATCATCAAAAATTTTAAAAATTCATGCCTAATTCAATCGGGTCGATACCTCAACCTTGTACCGATAGAGCACATTATACACATTTAAGAAGACATAATTTTCCACGCACATCCAGGTAAGTTTGATTCAATGAAACAACAAAGATGAGATATGAAATGCTTCTCATAAACCAAATTGATGTGAATATAATACTAACTCCAAAACCAATTTTATCAAGTAACTAATAATGACCTCAAAAGTGATTCAGTACATAGTCAACTATTTGTTGATCTTCAATCCTGCCATAAAGGAAAGATGGCTTTTGAGGCTAGCGAACACCAAAAGATTATAAAGTCACTTTTAAGAATGTTGCTCCAAGCCTTTTACATAGATTAGCCTTTCTAAGAACAAAGAAATGACTTATATAATCGTTTTTGTTCTCATCCAAGAGCCGATGATATACTGAAATGAGAAAACGTATGTCGTCTACATATCCATGAATTCGTAGAAAGATAAATGGTTCTTAGGAGCCTATATGAAATCGATAGCTATCAAGAGTATGAAATATTAAACAAAACTCAGGTAAAGAAAATTTACTTAACATGGTTGAACGCTTAAGAACTAAGTCATACTAACACTCTTCCCAAGTAATATAATCACAAAGATATGAAGTTAAAGAAAGCTAATAATATGTAGATTAGTGGATGTATACTGCACTCACATATAAAGGGTTTCTTCGATCTTCATTAATTTTAACTTTGTCACTCCTGTACACCAAGAAATTACCCATGAATCAAGAAGGAAATTCTTCCAAACAACATCCTTTATCTTGATGTCCCATTGGCAATGAAAGGTTTTGGATTGTTAGTTGTTTTGTCGTCCTCCTCAAAGAAGTGATCTCTTTTTCAAACGTGAAGTCAACACTGTAATCGAAAAAGATCAGTCTAGAGTCCTCATCATCATGTTGTGTGCAACCGAAACAAAATATTATGCTATTGTAGCCATTTAATTAACATCAGTTCAAGTTTCGCTGGGTTTAAAGCAACCTCGTTAAAAGTGATGTTTAAGGGCATATCTGCCAATATTTCTTACAGGACGTCTCAATGGTGGTCTCTGTAAAATATCTCAGTTAGTCAGATCTAAACAACCAATATAAATTGTTTAGGTACACACGAAGAGTGAAGTACCAAAATTATCAAAATAAATGTCCAAAAGGAGACATTGAGCCTATCAAGTAAACGTTACACCGAAAGAGGTTCCTATTCTACATGAACTTAAGTCAATAGTTATTAAAAGTTAATTCAACTTACTCAACTTCTTCTGATATCGGAAGCTCGATTTTAGGATAAGCAGTAGATCAGTCTGTATTTTCTCCTACTTGCAAGACCAAGAAAATAAAAGAACACAATAGAGATACAAAATAAATAAGAATGGCATCATCGAAACAACTGCAATACTCAAATTTTAATATCATTGCACCCAATTGTATCCCAATTTTTGCATACATAGTAGTAGCAGCAAATATCTATCATTCAGAAAATGCATACATTCCTGAAATGAACATATGTATTCCATAATTATTAACTACTTAGAAATTTTAGTTTGACAAATGTAGACCTCAAGCCCACAATTGCCAGTTATGAAATTTAGTACTCCTTCCAGTTAGGCATCTTTGTATCTTGCACATTCGTCAAGATCTGTAAAATAACATGATGGCATTTAATAATACTTGTAGCACTGATCCAAAAATTTCAGTACATATTGAATATAATGGATATTTGACATAGATGTAAGATTAATATTTCCGATCTGACTTAGTTTGTGGTATTCTGAGAATGTGAATTTTTTTGTGGAATCACTATTGAATCCAGTCTCAACAACTTGGTCTCCAAAATCAGAATTCACAAACATAAGAGATAACAAAAGCAAGAAATATGTAAATCGATATCAACCAAATTTTATGACAACAACAGATCCACCATCAACAACAACCACTGCCACCCCCATGACCAAACCCCATTTTAATACATATTCGGCACCACCCGGAAGCACCAACCACTCCTTCCCCATATATAAGTATCTATATAGCCTATAAGTCAAAGAACTGTAAGAAATTGCATCAAGTAACCATCAATGCAATTAGTAAGAACCTAATGGAACCTCTAACTCACAATACTTACTCCAACGACTATTTGTAATGAAATATCACCTTATACAATAATGTATATTTTACTTGTTCAGGTACGAAGAGATTAACGAATTTCTTTAACACCGTAACACGATAGTTCTGGTCACCGAAGAAACTTATCATTCGGTTGGAAAGAGTCCTATGCTTCATCTTTATCAAAATATGAACTTACATAATCTTTCCTAAAGAAGGTTGATAATATTACTTTACACAGCAAGAATCATTTATCTGAAAAAAATAATACCCTACATCAAAATCAATTAAAATTAAGTCATGTCACAAAAACCTATCTGTAATTCAGTTTTACTGTCAAGTTTATATATCTTTTGTTTCTCAGTAGTAATTCAATTGTAGATACTATACAATTGTAACTCCAGCAGTCGACAACCTTATGAACAACTGCCTCATCTTCACGGGGATCACAATGTCATTATCTTGTTATGTATAGTTTTCTTAATGGAAGTAGAAGAGCTTTTTCAATTTTCATCTACTCATATGATCTAGGGAGTAGGGACAGGAGTAAGATTCACATGTCATGAAGAGACTCACCAAAAAGAGTCTGGGAGAGGTCCATACCAAATCTTTAAGTTCCGTTTTTGAAAAAGATGCCTGGAGCAGAAGGTGAAGATCTACTCCAGATTCTTACTTGCATCAATGGACTCATGTACCTTATTTTTGAATAGCTGAGAGCAAGTTATGAAGATATGAAGGTTATCATTTTATATTTATAGCAAATCGACTATTATACGTACCTTATTTTCAAACAGTTGAAAGAAGATTATGAAGATCTATAGAACAGTTGTTTGGCCTCATCTTCCCGTATCTCGTTTTGTAGCTCGGAACTCAAAAAGGCTCCTTTAACTTTACACTTCAATCTCTTCACATAAATTAGCCATATCTAATTTAAACTTCTCGCGCGACTCTTATAAGTCCGATACCATTGATGTCCAATAGCTAATTCAAGGCCCAAAGCTAAGGAGAAAATAACCCTAAAACATCATCTAAAATGGAACGGAGGGAGTATAAAAGAGGAATCTTTCCCGAATCACATTCAACTAATAATAAAACCCAAGAAATTCGAAAAATCAAGAATTTTGATTACCTGGCGGTGTAAGGATCAACAGAACCTTAATTTGGGGTTCAGGCACATATATTTTTCTCCAGCTACTTGTTCTTCAAACTGTAATCCCAACAATATCTTGAAATTCTTCTCCTAAACCCTCTACAACAACTCCAATCTCGAGCCATAATATGTAAATCAAAACAGATTCCAACCCACTTTTCAATTTTTTCCAAACCCGAGATTGCCTGATGAAACTTTATTAACATCCACATTCTAAATAACAATCAAATTATATCATAATACAACAAAATTAATTCTTCAAGCAACA